>JAKZAN010000131.1:0-87695 GCA_023053545.1 Lepidurus packardi
CCAACCCCAACCCCAACCCCAACCCCAACCCCAACCCCAACCCCAACCCCAACCCCAACCCCAACCCCAACCCCAACCCCAACCCCCCCAACCCCAACCCCAACCCCAACCCCAACCCCAACCCCAACCCCAACCCCAACCCCAACCCCAACCCCAACCCCAACCCCAACCCCAACCCCAACCCCAACCCCAACCCCAACCCCAACCCCATTGCCCATGCTGGCTGTGGCATTGCTTGCGAAAGAACTGCAGCTAGTTCTAAGTATAAGATGCGAATAGTCAATATGGAAATAACCAGACAAAACAAGAGTCATAATTATTGACCAGAAGATTATTATTTTTGAAACCATGTACTACTTCATCCAAAATATACAGAACCTGTACTCACATCTGTATGCTAAACGCCCGTCTTTTGCTGCCAACATACATCAGCTATCTCTACACTTCCAGTACCCGCAATCACTCATTCAATACACAATTAGATATTAGTAACGCTATTAACCCCACCACCAAATAGACTCTTCTCTTCTCATTTCTTCTTTTTCTTCACCACCTTCTTCTACTCCTCCTCCCCGCTGTCCTGTCTCTAGCCACTCCCTATGCTCTTTAGCAATTGCTTCATCTTCCCAAGGTCCTCCCGGATTGCATCGTCTATGGCTGAGAGCCGCAAGCCTATATAATCTATCAAGATGTGGTCACGTACTGTAGGTAGTCAGCAGCTGGTCCAGCGAAGGCATAGGCTCCCGATTTCGGCTAAATATGTCCACGTATTCGGAATTCTGATTGGAGTACACCTTATTCTTTTCCTCGGCTTGCTTCTGTCTGTCAGTCTTAGTCTTATAGACGCCGCTCTGCTTCTCGTACGAGTACAAGTAATCTTCGGCAGGCTGAACCTTCGTTGGTCGATATTTTTTGCCATTAGTTTCGGTCTTGGTATTTTTGACCTTATTAGCGCAGTTCAAACACTCGTACCGCCCGTTCTCACGTTTGATGATATCTGCATCCTTGAGCCTGTGCTTCTTCTCGCAGGAAATGTGATTCTATACTCTTCAGAGCCCAAACACACTGCCCGACTGCCTCTCCGCCGGTCAATATCCTCAGGACCCAAGTAAAAGACTCAAGGATTGAGCCACCAAAGATAGAATGAGATGTTTTACCCAGCGGTCACAGGTATCGCAGCCGATCCAGTCGAAGTCGTCTTCGTTGTTCATCTCGTCGTTGTCGTAGATCTGCTCGCAGAACTCACAAAACTGGTTCTTGTGGTACTGGGGCATGCACTTCTGGCACAGCGTCCGGTAACGCGATGACCCTATTTTGCATTTCACCCGCTTCAGCATCCTCGTATCCCCACACTTCACGTTAAAACACTTCTTGCTACTCTTACCGCCCCGCTCCGCCTCTTCTCCCTGCTCACATTCCTTCTCCTCTGCCTCCTCATCCGATTCACGAGGTACTACCACGGCCTCTACGACTTTTTCTTGCCCGTTAGGAACTGTGTTCTAGGATGCAGGAGGATTGTGACGGGCCCCTGGAGCAGGCGATGTGGGACATGAGCGGGGGTTCCGGGGTCGTAGTGTGCTTTATCTGAGACTGAACCATAGATATTGATCAAATTTAATAAGAGAAGCCCAGGGCCAATCCCTGTAGAAACAGAGAGGTCCGAGGGAGTGGAAATCCCTCCAGAACATCCGTGGTGTGCGGCAGACGAGAGTCTGGGTCATGGACGGGATTTTGGGAGAGACGATGAAAGTGACAGTAAAGAATGATTTACTTAAGGGGCTGGTGAGGGGCGGGAGGGGCTTGTGGATGGTCATGGTGAGGGGAGGGTTCAATATTGAAGTCGGGAGTGAGAAAGGATTCTTGGGGGTTGAGAGCGGGAGAAGGGTGTGCAGGGTCGGTCATAGGGCAGTAGGGATTGCAGAAACGAGTATGTATATTAATATTTAATTACCAAAGGAAAGCTACTAAATTAATAGATCAGCCAATCTATATAGGGAACGACTGCCTCTCTCCTAATTTAAGGGTGCCTGCTTTTATCCCTCATAATAATTATTCGAAAATCCACTTGCGAATAGCACGCCCACGCTTTTAACTAACAACCACCGCCAGAACTGCTCCCAATAATCAACCCATCTCCATGTCCTCGGCTGTAACCTCTCCTCGACCAGCCTTGGTTGGTCCTGCCCTGAACAGTAGCAGTGCGTTGTCGAAGAGGCCAATGCTCCGAACAAATGTGGCCATTATATTTTTAGCAAGGAAGGGAAAGCAGTTTTAGTGTTCAGAGAGGGCAACTAACTTATGAGTTAGAAGATAGTGTAGGATTCTAGCAGCTACATTTTAGGAAGGGTAACTATTGATGAAAGTGCTAGTAATTGTTGGGTAGTATTGTTGGGATTGTTGTTGATATACTTTACAGATAAAATAGTAATTTAGTATGGCTCATAATAGGGTTGCCCAAGTTGAACTACGATATTTGTCTACTGGCTAGATCTGCTTGCTCGTTGTCTAACACTGTCTGGTCCCGGCATCAACGAAACCCCCGTCTCCTACCACCTAAAGCAATGGAGTCCCAACCCCTCTTTCCCATTCCCATAACCCCATTCCCGATATTCATTGCGCAAGACCCAAGTAAATAATAGCCTATTAAACAATCTAGCTGTTTGCCGACCCATTCGATATTTCCCCACTGTTTGGCAGCAAAAAATATATCAATCTCCACGGAATGCAAAAATCAAAAACACACGCATTTCCCCTTAAATTATCGTAATATACAAATACCCTCCCTTCTGCCAATATATAAGGCCCTTCTCCCACTATGGACATGCATGAACACATCTACCACAACTTCGAAGTCGTGTGCTCTGTCTGCAGGTCTTCCGACGACCCTCTGGTCTCCTGCGTCGGGTGCCAAGCCCTCGTTCATCCCGACTGCTACTCCTCTGCCCTCCCTGCATTACCTGGTCTTGACGTCTGGATGTGCGATCGATGCCGTCTCTTGAAAAAGACTGCCGTCAGTCCTCACCAGCTCGGCTGCATGTTCTGTCCCCGTATCGATGGAGTACTCAAGCTTTGCGTCTGGAACCCATTCACGATGAATTCTGGCTTCAAAAAACTCCAATCCAAAGGTCCTGCACCGACTCTTCCTACAACCCACTTTGCGAACTAGGAGTTTCTGGCTCACATCTACTGCGTTAACCTGATCGCTTAGATATTCTATACCTCCAAGGAGGAAGACCCCAATGTCTAGGACTAGCGCCGCATTGTCAATATTTGGGAACCTCTCAATCTCCTAAACCGAATGAAGACTTACTGTGACATTTGCAAAAACACATCGATAGGGTTTGCTGTCGGCTGTGATATGCCTGGCCGTAAAAAGTGTGCTGCAAAATTCCATGTGACTTGTGCTGCCCAAAAGGGCCACCTTTTTGCTATGAAAGCAATGCAAGTAGCTTTTGTGGATTCGGGCTACGAGTATAACTTTGAACTGTTCTGCGCCGACCATCTGAAGGCAAAGCTCAAGTCGGCCAACATGAAGTCCGTCCTGCGCAACTAGCAGATTCCTTTCTAGACACGCCTTGAGGTAGAAGAGGGCATCTCAAGACTGATGAAGCTACAGTATTAGAGTGGAGCTGCCGGATTATTAGAATCTGATAAAGCGAGGAGGAGTGTCAAAACCTAGATAAATGTGGCTATAAACCCGGAGAGCCAGGAGATGAGGCCGTCTGAATAAACCTCGGAGGTGAAGGGGAGCAGCTCCTCACTGGAGCTGGGAGTTAGAATAAGGGGTTCAAATAAGTTGATGAAGGGACCTCTAGAGGCCAAGCAAGAGTACATGGAGCTGAGGCAGAAGATCAGGAAGCCTGCAGAGTACTTAAAAATGAATCTATGTCAAAGTGAAGGCAGAAAAAGAGGGCGTCCGAGCAAAGAGAAGACCGAAGCTCGCATCAAAATACAGTCAGTCGAAGCCATCAGTGTCTATTCCTCAGAACAACCCGACTCCAGTAACCCTCAGCAGCCTTAACTCTCACCCAAAAGAACCTTTGCGGAAAAAAGAAATAGAACTCGCTCAGAGAGCAGCACTCTCAATCGTATAATCAACGCTCGTCCTGACCCAATACCTCAGAAAACTACCCAACCCAAACACACGCACTACACAACTACGAATAGGACCGAGGCTGAGCTGAGCAGCACCATTGAGGAGGAAGAGAACTCATCTAATCCTTACACAGACTACCGGAAACACCACATCAAGTCTAATGTACTGTATATTGGGAGCAAGATCTGCAAATACAAGCACTATGACATACAGATTAAGATATCGGATCTGAAAATCTACAGCGAAGTCAGAGAAGGACTAGAGGACGAATACCCCCTGGAGATCGGTTACGCCTGCGATGAGCTTACAAGAGACCTCGACTTACTTAGTTTCCTTTTCATCTGAATTTTTCCAATGCTGGGATAATAATCGACAATCTATGCTTCTAAAACTCTCATTTATGTATTTTGCGACGAGTAAAGTTAATATTCCACATGCTTCACGCATTGAGTCACATTCTCCAAAACTAGACATTGCCATCGTGCCCTGCTGACACGACTCCACTCTTTTCGTTTACATCAATGGCGCTAATGGCTTTGAACTCAGCCAGTCCCGGTGATAACTTCGATTGGTACTGGCTTTTCAGTAGATTGTAGATATAGACGTATCCGTCTTCGGAACCTGTGATTATGTGACCGTCGGACGGTGTGAACTCCAGCCCGATGCTGAACTATTTGCAGGCATGTCCCTCGTACTCCTTTAGCTTGGCGCCAGACTTCCTGTCCATGAGATAAATAATTCCATTCATACAGGAGGCCGCCAGCATCGACTCATCATTCGATATCGCAAACTTCAGAATTCCTTCTTTGAAGTAGTCTTCCGTTACTTCACCCTTTCTGATATCGTATGTCCGAATGTACCCGTCCAGACTTGAGGCAATGATTTCATTCCGCAGCACCTTTAGGTGGGTGACTGAGTCTGTGAAGCCCTTGATGATGTCGATGGGCGCGAAGGAGTTGCTGCGCGTGTCCCAACACCTGACGCTCATGTCATAGGATCCGCTGACCACTACATTATAGTCTGTGTTGTACTGCAGACAATTCACACACCCGGTATGTCCTTGATATTTCCTCAAAGGCTTGTCCTCTGTTACATCGGTTAGGATGATGACTTTGTCTCCTCCTCCTGTCAAGAAACGGGCGTCGTCTTTGGAGATATCAATGCAGTGGATGGCGTAGTTATGGATGGCCTTGTATGTTTTGATGAGGGTGTTGTTTAGGGGATTGTAGAGGCAGGCGCTTCGGTCCTCGGAGCCAGTCATGCAGTACTCTCCGGTGTGGTTAAACTTGACACAGTAGACAGGCCCTCGATGGCTCTTGGCGAGGACAGTAGCAGTTTTGGGTAACCTGTCGGCAGTGATCATGTATCTACAATAAACAGTTCAAACAAACTAAAGAGTAAAAAGTATCTGGAGACGAGTAAATCTCCTTTTGTTTACATAAAGCACATCAATAACATAAAGACAGCCACACTACATTTTAACCATAAAGTATCTCCGCATGCAGTCCAAGTCCTCCATCGTCGACTACATCTTGGAAAGAGGCACCAAGGACTACGCAGAACTCACCAAGAACTCCAATCCCCCAGAATCCACCCATGATACCCTCCTAACAGGTCCTAGGAAGCTGCTCGATTACCTCTTCAGCACCCAATCGCGAGCCAAGTAATGACTCATTCATTACCATTCTTTCTTCCTTCACCATGCCAAGACATGTCAAGACAGCTGGGACGGGCCCCTCAATCTCTGAGCTGAAGCATGCGTAGATAACAACTCAATTCAGCGTCATGTCCCATAAGTTACACGAAGACCTGGGACGCAAGAACTTACACCTAGAAGACTAATTGTTTCAAGTTGAAAGTGTCTGGATCACGAAAAAGATCCCCCTCTTCTACCAGTACTACTTTTTGAAGTTTTGCTACACTAATACGCTGCCACGCCTAGAGAGTATTCTGGCAGAGTAAAAGTCCGCAATGAACAAGGAACTAGACCCTTACACAACCATCAAAAGAGCTATTGAAGCTCGTGAGAGTTGTCTGAGTAACATTCGTCGTGAAGCCCTCAAGCTGGAGAAGGCAGCAATCGAAACAGACCTACACACGATTCTACATGAAATGAGCGAAATAAACAAATTGAGGCTGAGGAACTAGCTAGAGTCGAGTTCGAAGCTCAAGATGATGACAGGGCCTGACGGGGAGATATCCCTCCTGCGCAAGGAAGGTAAGGGCCAGATGGAGTTATTCTTCGAGTCTCTATCGCATCTGCGTAAACTGACTATCTATGTTGTGGAGTCCATCAGACGTTGGAAGAGTTCTGTCTATAATCTGACTGCCGACCCCAAAAGATTCAGGGAACGCATCATATTCTTCCACAACGAAGTCAACTATCTTCTAAAATGTCTTGGTGATACGCGGTTCCTTAGGGATTGTGAAATCGCTTCCTATCTATCGTTTTCAGAGGGGTATGATCCATTCATTCTGCATCCCTTGATGGTACTGGAACAGGGACCCAAACAAGCACGTCCCAGTGATGTGGTCATGCTGACTCTGCTCAAGCCCCAACCTGTCGAGATGTCCAAAATAGTGGCAACACTCGAAGTCATGGCCGAAGAGGAGTTCGAGGAAGATTCCCATACTCGTATGCTCATGTAAAAGAAGAGTGAAGGAGAGCTATAATTCGCGAAAAATATGAACAAAGAGAAGCAGCCATCGAATAATCTTAAGAAACCTATAGTAAGTAGTAATAGACAAGTCAGACAGGCTCATGCCAAAAGTGTCATTCAGCTACCAAGGGCTTTGAAGTAGACCTCCCTACCCCCCAATCTCAAAAAACAGTTCGATAAGGAGGACCAAAAATAAAGAAATCAGTTCAAAGGGGCGTCTCCAGCAAAGAAAACTCTGCCACAATCTGATCGCAACCTTGGAGTAGTTTCAGTATATGGTCAGCCGAGACCAAGACAGCAAAGCGTGCAGGCCATTAGCCACGTACTGCCCGCAGAGGGGAATAGAAATCACAAGATAGAGTTGGCACGGAGAGTAATTGAGTTGGAGGAGGATTACAAAGATGCCCAAGCCGAGTATTTAGCAGCCAAAAGGAGTCTCAAAAAAGGATCGACAAGTTATGTATAAAAACCTAAAGACAAAGTGATTCCCCTGGCTAATGTCTCCTACAACCCTGACCCAGTGGCTAAACTCAGAAATAATTACGACCCCAGGATATTCAACAAGTATGTTGAGGATAACATGCGCCTGCTTAAGGAAACAGAGGCTAGAAAGTATCTGTACAAGCACAGGGTACCCCCCGAGGGATACGTGAACCCATCGTCCCAGATGTCCCCACGCATAACAGCCAACAGCTATCCACAGGAATTACCACTGCAGAAAGGTTACGAAACTGTTTCGAATACCCCCCTTTACAAAAACCCGATGAAGAAATCGGTGATTGAAATTTCGAATGATGGGATTATGAGGAAGGGTCACAATAATCAGGAGAAAACCATCAAAGAAGCATCACCAAAGCCGAACAAGACTCTGGGGCAGATCCTTGAAAGATCCCAGGAAAAGCAGTACCAGAATAAACTGTAAACCAAACTGGGAAGTTCAGGCATTCGCATAGATAACAACCAATCAGCTTAAAGGAAAGTTTTATTGAAAGCAGAAGAAAACCTAAACTCCAACACAGCTCTATCCACTTCTGGCGAGGACAACCTCTACCAAATGCAAAGGAAACCCGAAATCATAATCTTGCGGCAATAGCCCGAGAAGATCGAGGAAATCAAACAGTTCTTGTACACCAAAATCAAACAGGAACTCACTTAGTAGTTCACCAAGCAGGAGAAACAACTCAATCAAATGCTCGAGGAGGAAAGGAGGCGCAAACTGGCAGAAATCGAGGAGCAGCGTCGACAGTAATAGATCAGGAAGAAGTAGGAGCAAGAACGCCGGCGTCTCTAGCAGTTGGAAAGGGAACGGCAGAAAATCAACTACGAGATCAGGGTAGAGCCGATCCAGGTCTCCTTCTAGTCACTGTAGGACTTCCTAACCCCCATCATGGAGCTCAAACAGTTGACCTTCAACACTCTCTTCGACACTGACATTCATAAGTTTAAGAAGCATCTTTCAGAGACGTTGTACTCGATTTGTTTTAGGCTCTACCTAAAAGATTAAATGCTCGGTCACATTTTCCTGACTCTTGACGACTCCGACATGTTCCGCCGTAAGTTCGTAGTCAGCTACTGCTCTCTGATCGAGACTCAGTACTTCATCAGCTCATTCCATCATGCTTTGGAGCATGTCTGGGCGCATGACCCGGTCGAAGAGATTTCGATAGTCACCCTTGACAACTAGGAAAACACTGGGGGTAAGTAGGTGGTCAAGGACGTGCTGGAATATGCCAATAGGAATGGCCTAGCATTTTCGAAGCAGCTGTACTCGAACACCCAACAATTGGTCATGCTGTTCTCACGCAACTTGTAAAAACTACCCCTGCAGAACTTCAACAACAGGAGCACTATCCACAACAGAGGACTGAGCTGCAAAGTCTAATTGCTGTCCACAAATATTAACTTGAGGGAAGGCTCCCCTTCTAAAATTGATCTTAATCTGGAGTACAATACAAGCTACACGTTCCTTCTGGAGGAGTTATTCAGAAGATACCTGACCCATTAGGAAGTGATCGAGCTGCGATAAAACACGTCCAACGTCCGGAGACTCAAAGATATCTTCCAGATCATCCTGGAACTCGAGACCAATAAACCCAAAATCAGCCAACTTACTGTCGTTGAGGGGACCACTGTCGATGATCTTAACGATAAAATCCGCAATCAGACCAGAAAACCCCATGACCGATATTTCTGGAAAGAGCATTTCGATACCTCTGTTTCGAACAGGCTCTTGCTGGCTATTCTCGACACATCGCTCAGACTGCCTTTCCCAGTGGGTAGCACTTCTCTGAACGACAAGCCCTACATGAGACTGCAGGTCGACCAGCAAGTGCTGCACCTGACTTCTTCGATCAGTCCCAAAGATACTATGCTAGTGTTCCCAACTTCCGACCCCAAAATCAAAATGTTTTTCATGAATGGTACCCTGTATAGACAGATGCGTATCGAACTGTTCATGTTCCTGCACCTCGCATTTGGGAACATCTACAAAGATGAGTAGAAATATGTACACAGTCTCTGGATCCCACAATTCAAAATCACAAATGGCGACGACGATACGCTAGACAGGGGACGGATGCAGAATCGACTGATTTGCAGGGTGACAGACTTCAGTATGGCGATGAAGAAGTCGATATGGGTGGGAGAGGAGGTGTACTTCTGCAACAGGGAGTACGTTAAGAACTGTATCAGCCACGTGCCGAAACCAATGGACGAGGTGTACCTGAGTAACGCTCCCTTTATCTTTGGACTGCTGCATTCGGACATCGAGAAGGAATCGGTAGGGGTGCCGATCTACGCGAGGCTAGTGGACCGGGAGAACATGATTAGCGAGAAGTGGGCCCACAGGAAGGGCTGATAAATAGCATGCGTGTGATAAAAACATTTCATTTCTGTCTTCAAAATTTCTCATTTTGTATCCCAAGATCTAGAGATTAACAACCATAACTATTTTACAGGCAGTAGACCATATGAAAAATCAGGCAATGTACTCGGAGTCCAACCCCTGACACAACAAGAACTGCAAGTTCGTTAGAATCTATCCAGCTATTCTGGTTCTGCTGGGCGTCAACGCGTTATCCCTCACCTACATCTCCAATATCGTTATCTTGAGTCGTTGGTTATTCTCTATTCGGAGCTCAGTCAATAGCATTTTCTTCATGCTGTGGATCAGGAACCCCATCTTACAACTAGTTGTCCGGCTATTTCTGCTGAACATTCCCGAAGGGAAGTACTTCTGGAGCCATTCTACCTCTCCTACTATTTTTTAGTTCTTGGATTACATCAATTAGAGACATTTTAATATAAGAGATTATTACCATTCTGAGCGTCTTGGAAACTAAGGCTCCTGCCGACTCCCACTTCAATACGTTGTCGAATAGCTCCGAGTCCGCCAGACCTGTTTCTAAGAAACCGAACAGAAGCATCGGCAGTCTAAACTACCACTTTCGGTTGTCTTCAGAAAAACTACGCAGCGTGCAGAGAAGAGGCTGTATGTGATCCCTGTTTTCTAGGCCCAACAGGTTCACAAATATGTGGTGAGTGTATTCGCTGGCTCCCGCACCCACACTTTCGACAGGTTTGCTCCAAATCTATAGATCTACACGACGCAAATATCATACTTGATCACAATCGATTACCTGAGTTTGAGTTGTCGAATTTGACTTAGATGCGGGTGGGTTCTTTGAGCTTATACCTGAGCACGTAGGTTATGCGGTTAGTCGATGGGTGCTGCTTAATCAGACAATAAACCTTGAGTTCTTAGGTGATTAGAATCGGTTGCTCGGAATTAGAGTTTTTCAGCAAAAGAGCTTTTTTGATGAGGTCTAGATGAGTCATTAATGAGTTGGGGCGAAGGAGTTTCTCCATCCTCTACGGCTATCTGATCGAGTAATAATTATACTACGATTCTGATATTGGCTTGGGATTGACTAGGTTATTGACTGGAGTTGACGGTTTTTGAGTCTTTTTCTGGTTGCTCTTAAGTCGATATTCTTCGCCTAGTTCTTGATAATACTCGTCTAGTTTCATCTTCTCCCGGCGCTCATTCATGAGCTGTTTCATGTAATCGTTCTTAGACTTGAAGTCTATTTCCTTACGGATTTAGTTGGCCTGTCTCTTCAGAGTCTTTTGTTCGTGTTTGAGCGCCCTGACCTTTTGTTCTAGCTCTTGTATGTGAGGGTTCTATAGGGCGATAGACTAAGAGGAAATATCAATCGGAGGCGAGACTATCTTAGATTTAGGATCAGTCTATTCAGGTATCCTCTCGCGGGTTTTGACGGTTATGCTGGATCTCTGCTGGGAGTTCTCCACTTGACTCATTTTACACTTATAAGGTAGACTCTAGTTAGCAGCACTCGACCTTTCCATGAGTTACGACTTTTCGACATCTTTGAGGAGGGAGGGCGTATTGTTGAGTTGCTGGTATTCTCGGTGTGCCTGGGACTTCGCCTCTTCGAATTTGGTGATATACTCGTTGAACATTTCCTCGGTGTTGTCCTCCCTGTGTAGGAACTCCTCCAGCTTCTGCTCAAATTGTCGATCGTACTCGTCCAATTCTGCCTTGAACTGTTTCTGGCTTATCTTCATCTGTGCCAGTGTTTTCACTTTGAGCAGAATCGCGTTCAGATGTTTTTTGGTCTCGTCTTTCTCCCAAGGATCCAATACTGATTCCCATTTGGACTCTCCGTTCTTCAGTCTTTTCTCAGGGATGCGTAATACTGAGTTGTTTGACTGCTCGCTACTCGTGGGTCTGGAGAGTCCTCGTTTCATCCCTGTAAAGTTTTAGAAGAATTTCTCGTAGTCTCCTGGTTTGAAGTATATTTATTTGCTATCAAACTTGTGGCCTTTGGCTTTGAGCTGATTGTATAGGTTGACGAAGGGGCTATTATGTGTGTCCCGAGGCGTGTTAATGATCCATGCCGCCCAATTGACAATGCATTCAGAGACGAGTTTGAACATACTCATGAGTACGCTCTTGAATTTGATCGCACTTTAAGGAGTCTTCAGAGAGTCATCAGGTACGTACTTCTTGAAGTCTGCCTATTTCTGTGAATCCTAGGCGATATCTTTGAGAACAGGCAGGATTTTGGCGGCTGTTTGGTGGATAAAGTCGTGGTTGCCTGTTTAGAAGCACTCTTTCAGAAACTTGGGGAGGAGCAGGTGAAAATTGGTCAGTAAAGACAATGAGAAAATAGTAAACAATAATTAAAGAAGAAAAGTGTCTGATAGAAACGGCTAGACAGGATTAAAGGTCTGGGTACTCTCAAAGCATTGAATTTGGTCGAGACTTTGTAGGAGTCCTTTTGGAGGGTGTACAAGATAGCAGAAATGGAGTGTGTGACCGTAGACTTACTCTTCCTTCATATGTAATCGGGGTAGTATTGGATTAGACGGATTAGATGTTACTGTGGGTCCCTGAGTTCGTCAAGTACTGGACTGAGTTGGGAGTAGTTGTCGGGGTTGACCAGGATCTTGGCAATGGAGGAACTGTTCATAGGCTGGGATGGAGCAAAAACAGAATGGTAGATGAAGCGCAAACGGTATTTTAGTTAAGTTTTGCTAATGAATAACACGGACTATACAGTTTTTGGACTGGTTACGCGCACGCTGGAGATATTCATACCTCTCCAAAAAATACCATAGACGTATGCAGTTTACACTCACAAGATCATTAATTGAGCTCAATTGTTTTGTGCGTATTTGCTTGCACCACCTTCTGAGTTCTAGTTGGCTTTTCCCATCGTCACCCGTTGATCTGGTATCGATCGTACAGCCCGATCTTGTCGAAATGCCTGTCTATTGAGAAGTACCCGAATAAGTTCACTACTACTCCAGCTAGCCAGGGCACTGCCATAAGCCCAAATGTCAAAGGTTTCAGCTGGAACTTTGTCTTGATTGCGTAACCTATGGGTGCTCCTAGGCCTATCACTTCGGCTGCTCTTCGGTATGTAGCTACTTTGTCGTATTTGTTGCGGATGTATAACTTATCGGCTTCTTGGAGGTTGGGATGGAAACTTAGAGCAGCGAGGCGGCTGCTGTCAGGGGCGCGATATTTTTTGACCATGCCCTATTTGTGTTTGTGATTGTGATTATAGCGCGTATTGATTATGCCGGATTCGATAGTTCTTCGGAAGAAGTGTCCGACCAGGAAATAATGATTGGTATTGGTATGGGACTATTTCCTCTGACCCCGCCTCCGACCCAAAATAACTTCTATTCATAAGGTCAACGTGGTTCTTTTACTTCATTATCAAATTAGACTCATATCATCTTCTTCTGTGCTCATTGTTGCTGTATCTATTCGGCCCTTGCGCATTCTTCTTCGTGAACTCCTCTTCCAACTGCTGCTGTCGAGATAGGTCTCTGTAGAATGACTGGCTCATGTCACGGATACCCAGAGCCTCCATCTACTTACTCAACTTTGAATCCTATTATACGCTGGCCAGCAAAGCCTTCTGCAGCTCCATCTCCTAGTTCTAGAAAGGATCCACCTCTTGGCCCTAGCGAGGCAAGTAATCTGCTGGATTGAACCTGGGTCTGCTGGGCTACTCTTGAGGTATCACGTTTCTGGCCCTCTCAGCAGGTTGGTTATTTGTAGGCATATAGTCCGCGGGGTTGAATTTCGGCCTACCTACTTCTTCTCTAGGGGCATTTACGCTCCTCAGATTTTAAACAGGTTGTATGCTTGGTCTGGATATTCCCGTCGGCTTGGTAAAAATCCCTTTCCTTTCTTTTGGATCTAATTATCTTTGGGGCTAGACGACAATTCCTCTTGTTCCTGCTATGGGAGCTCTAGACGGAAGAATCTCTTTAGACATTCTCGGAGGTTCCACTTTTGGAGCCAGTTCGGCGCGGTTGTTCGTTACTATCCTTTAGGACGGCCGAGGGTTGTTATAGACATTAGTAGACGGCGGTGGTGCGGGTTTGGTGTTTCTCGAGGATCCTCGGATCATGTCATTGTTTGCTGGCTTGTACATAAATGCTTCAGGTTCTTTTTCTCTCCTTTACTGAGGTAGCCGTTGCGGTAGCTGCACAGGGTTCGAAGGAACATAGGTAGGTTTAGGCTCTACGCGCTGGACTACTGGTTCACATGTGACGATGTGGATGTCATATTCCTTAAGCATTACATTCTTATTGCACTTGGGACATAGTTTAGTCCTGGAACCGCATGTCACCACATGCCGATCATACTCAGTAGAAGCGATATTAAGCTCACAGAAGTCGCAGTACTTGGGCCTATTGGGACACTTATTCTCGTGGCTGGGCAGATCCTGCTGGGAGAACTCTTTGGAACACATCTTGCATTTTTGTTTGGTATGGAATTCCTGTTCGTGCTCGTCTTTGTAGTTAATGTCGATGTACTCGTTGCACTTTTCGCACTTCTTGATGTTCCTGCGACAGTAGCTGAAGTGGCTGTTGATTTTGGATTCGGGGTAGTGCTTGCCGCAGTTTTCGCAGGCTTAGGTAGGCTCCATGGGCGGGGACTGGTTAGTTAGTTAATTCAATTTAGGGTGTTTGAATTATTATTATCATTATTCTCAAGTTCTGCTGGATAATCGTTTCGTCTTTGATAGAAAATAGCGAGTGTGTTTTGGAATAAATCATATCATCCCTATAGGTATTATGCCTATGAAGATAATCGACCAAGGGCCATCGCCAGTCACGCATCGAAGTCTAATTAAGATCTATTCTGGGTTTATGGTTATGCATGCTTTGACCCTAGAATTCATTAGACTCTCACCTTACAATCAATTATCTGGATCATTAATACTTCGTTGTTCCCTTACTTCATGCAAAACAATATTGCTCAGATTACGAAAGCCGCACTCTTTGCAGCCAACAAACACAAAAATCAGCGCAGGAAGGACTCCGCCAAAACCCCCTACATCAGCCACCCTCTCGAGGTCTGCGATATCCTCGCTCGTTCGGGGGTCACAGACACTGCTGTCCTGTGTGCCGCGCTACTCCATGATACAATTGAAGACACCCAAACTACGCGTGAAGAATTGGTTCGATAGTTCAGCGAAGAAGTGGCCAAGATCGTTGAGGAGTGTTCTGATGACAAGCGTCTTGGGAAGGTTGAACGCAAAATACAACAAATCATCAAAGCAGAACATGCATCATAAAAAGCCAAGCTCGTGAAATTAGCTGACAAGATCGCCAACAACTTGTCCCTGATAACCGAGCCCATTTGGTAGCCCAAGAGAGTACTGGGCTATGCTTTATGGTCTCATGAAGTTTTCGAGAAAATCAAGGGCCTCCACTAAGTGTTAGACGGGATGCTGACGGATTGTCTGACAAAACTGGGAGTGTACAGCATGGACCAAAACAAGAGACATTAACTTTTAGAGGAGTATTACTCAGACATGAAAACCCAATAATAAAAATCGTCCAGATGGCGCCGATGATATTTTTAATTGATTCATTAGTAACATCATTCCATAGAATACTGGGTAAGTGAGTTTATGTGCAGATTTCGCAAAAGATCACCCAGTACCCCCTCGAAAATTGCGTCCTGTCGTTTCTTCAGTTCTTTCCAAGCCAGGGTGTCTTTATCCTCGCAAGGTCCTAAGTTCTGACCCGCCTTCTCCAGCCCCATCATTCTCTTGAGGTCATCATCTCCCTTTTCGAAATCAGGGTAGTCGTTCTTAATCGAACAGAATCGGAACAGATTTTGGAAGTACGAGCAATTCTCGGAGAACTTTTCCTCAGCTTTACAATATTCTAAATGAAGCTCATTCAAGAATTTATCATAGTTTCTCATACTCACAGACTGATTAGGCTTTCCTATCCCTCTATGACATTTTAGACTATCTAATGCCTTCTTTTCCTACTCTGCTACGAGTCTCCGAAACGCATGCTGAACTTCCGAAGGAGGACTGTTAGACGCTGATAAGAACTTTTGAAGCCGAGTACACTCCCTCAAGAGTGTTTTTTTGTTTTGCACTAAGTTCCAGGTCGGTCTTATGGATACATACTGCAGGTTGTCCAGGGACTCTTCGGGAGTAATAGGTGCAGTTTCAGGCATGTTCGAAATCTTCTTAGTTAGGTAGTAAGAGCTTACCGGTCTATTCAACTTGTTCAGCTGGGTATAAATTGGGTCAATGTTAGGCCCAGAGGACTCTTTTCGATTATTCTGGCTCGAATTCTGCGAACGAGTAATATAGTTGCTGGGGTTTTGGGGTTTCTGTTTCTCGGTAACTATTATCGGAATATTGTTCTTTTGCTGAAAGTCCTGAATTTCGAATACATCAAGTTGGTGTCTCTTTTTCTACAGTCTCATCCGTCTCGGGCGCTTGAAAACTGGCTGCTCCCCAGCATCGCTATCGGCTTCGCTCTTCTCCTTCACAAGGATGTTATCACTGATCTATTGTAAGGGAGTATCGCATTTGCTCGATTCTTTGAATGAGATTGTTTTTGTCTATGTCCCGATCTTGCTCGATTTTAGTGATTTGTTGGCTGCGTCTGAACGATTTTACTGAGCAGGAGGCTGAGAGCTGACGTGGATTGAAGGTTTAGGTGTTGTGCTCTGGCTGCTCTTTTTGCTTATGAGTTTTTCTGGCTTTTATTATTTTTGGCTGACTGACTTTTGGGAGTCTTCTCTTGGTGGGGGCGGATCCATAATCTTGGCTATAGGTTTTTGGCTATACAGTCTTTTCATAATGGGTTTAGGAGGATGAATAATCTGTTAGACATCATCGAATGAGACGGTTGGCTGACTCACAGTAGGCTTGCGGGTTTGTTTGGTTCTGGATTTCAAGAAGGGTTTTTTCTCTACCTCTCTTGGAGTTCCTACCTCTCTGACGACCTTGGCAGAGATAGGCATTTTCTTTAATGGCTTGACCTTTTCATGAAGGATCTCCCCCCTTTTTCTTTTGATTTCAAAAAATTTTATTTTGCGAATCGGTTCTGGCTCGTCTTTCTATGAGGAAATCTTCATGCTCTAGATGGCTATTTCAGACTCGAAAAACCTATCAAGACTACGCATGAATTCGATTTAACTAGATAGGTCTAGAGAACACAACGCTCCTAGGTCTTTCGACGAGAACTCTTACAACAGCTATACGAACCGTGGCTTCTCTAATAGTTTCTCAATAAAAATGCGTTTCTAGCGGAATTCGTATCTGGAGAAGAAAAGTTCAGTAAACAGACGCGAATGCTACCTCCTTAAGGTTGGAGCTTGATTAAGTTATATCTAGACGTATTCAGGCATCTTTTTCTGAGGAACCTTCTTGAGGTCTTTCGCATGCTTCTAGTTGTCTTTAATCCTCTGTGCTCGAAGTTCGGGGTGAGAATCAGAAGGTTCTGCTTTCCTGTGGCTTTTATTGTTTCTCTCTTTGTATCTGTGGTAGTTTAAGATCGCGTCAATCAAAGGCTTTAGTCGTAGGTAGGTGTCTCGTATGTGTTAGATGTTGTATTTGATGTAATCTTCTACTCCTTTTCTTTATAGCCAATTTTCTTTGTGCTTACTGTCATTGGACCGTATCTGGGGACAGGCTTTTTGGAGCAGTTTCAAAGAACAAATCTATTTGGTCTGTCTGGCGTATGACGCCAAAGACCTTTCCTTAGTACGGTCCCTTAGGGGAAGCTTGAAGATGTTTTAGGGAGAGAGGATGGAGGCTAAGGGAGGACCGAACATCACGAAAAAAGGGAGTGATATATTTGATTTAAAGAATAAAATAGAGATGTGAAGAACAAAAGGTTTCTTCGTAGAACCAGAAGGTTAATCCAAGACTCTCATACTCTGCACTAGTTTTAATTAAATATTTGGATTTTCCTTCATCTTTGAAGGGCTATCGACTATTCTCGCAGCCCATCCCATTTTCATTACATCAATAGGGTTATACTTTTCATTCCAGCTGGGGCTGCACGTTCTTGTCGCCCACTGACTTCTGTCTCTCTCCAGCTTCCAGAGTCTTCACGAACCGGGCCGGGGTTCCTTGCCAGAAGGTGTTCTCAGGAATCAGGCTCCCTGCAGGCACGTAGGAGTTGGGACCGATCACGCATCTGTACAGTTGTTATCATTAATAGGTTGTACCCTCTTTCGAGTTGTGCTCCTTCCTGAATCACGCTCTTGAAGCCGATGTGTACATTATCATCCACTATGCACGAAGTAAGGTGACACCCCTGCTCGATCGTTACGTTGTTGCCTATAGTTGATTATTTGTTTTTGAGTACCAATATTCAAAGAGGCAGGGAAGGCCTCTTCAGGCACGTCTTCAGCACATTCCAGTACCACATTGTCGCCAACACGGGTGCTGTTGCCGACCCTCACAGCGTGATTATCTCCCTTGACGACGCAGCCGAAGCCGAAATGGGTATTGGCGCCGGCAAGTACGTCTCCGATAAGGTTGGCGTTGGGAGCAACATAAACAGTGCTGGAGAGGACAGGTGCGCGTTCATAGAGATTTAAGATATTACGATGTCTGTTGAGGGGTTCGAGACAGGCAACATCATTGGTGAGTTTGCTGCCTTTGCGATCGAGACCTAGGGATTTTTGTGATGATTATTGGTGATTATGGTTACTGAGTCCTGCCTCGCGGAAAGACCTGCCGACTCCGTTGCGGATGACTACTGCGGCATCGCCAAAGAATCCAGAAATGTAGCGGAGAGTGTTCATGGTATTAGTCAATGACCTGATTATATTAATTTATAGTGGCAGTCTAAACATTCTCTCAGGCACTATACCCACTGTCAGACCCGGACACCATCGGATCTCAAATTTAGAATACTACGAAAGGGTCCCGAAAATTGACTTTAGGGCTAGTTTCACGCGTTTCCTAGTCATGGCAGCCCAAAAACAGCAAACAAAGTCTATTAAATCAGCAGCTTCATAAGTCATGTTAATTCCTGTGTTTTTTCCACTCATTTCTTGGTTCCCTGCTCTCCGAACTCCTCCATCCACTTCTCGTACTCCACAAGATCGTTTACCCCTACTGACGGCTTGACCGTCCTCAGGGCCCCACGGAAATCCTCCATCGTCAGCGGCACATTCACCTCCTCTATATTCGTTTGATATACATTTTGTTAAAGTGTTTGTAGTACGCTCAAAGTTCTGAATATTGTCGATATTCCTAAACCCGCCCTGCTACTTGAGTTTTCGACGCATTGGCATATATGCGGCCTCCCTACACAGATTGGTGATGTCAGCCCCCGAATACCCTCCAGTCTGTTTAACTAGCTCTCCCATTACTACATCTTACGCTAGCTTCTCGTTCTTGAGGCAGATCTGGAACAGTGACTATCGTCCTACCTATGTTGGTAATGGAATGTATATGCGCTTTTCTAGCCTCCTTCGGATAGCTTCGTCCAAGTCCCAAGGACGATTGGTTGCCCCGATCACCACTATCTTCTTCTCATCCTCTGAGCCTGTACTGGCTCCATCCATACGAGTCAACAGTTCAGTCTTCACTCTAAAAAGTTAGTCGTAATGTGGGTTTACTTTCTGCTGGATTCATCTTCTTTCTCGCCTCTCTTTGAAGCCAAAGAATCGATTTCATCAATGAACAAGGTCGAAGGAGCATAGAACTTGGCCATTTCGAACAAGATACGCACCAGCTTTTCTGACTCTCCCTTCCATTTGGAAGCCAACGAAGAAGATGTGACGTTAAAAAAGGTTGTCTTTCCAGTAGATGCTATAGCCTTCGCCAGCATTGTCTTACCAGTACCTGGAGGGCCAAACATTAATACTCCTTTCCAAGCTCTCCTGATTCCTCTGAACAACTGTGGCATCTGCAAAGGCATCAATACTGCCTCTTCCAATAACTCTTTAGCTCGATCAAGCTCTGCTATGTCTTCAAACTTAACGTTAGGGTTTAGGTCGATCACTTCTCTCTCAAGCATGTTAATAAGATCCGCGTCGGGGCCAGTGCCTTCAGGATAGCAATGCTTTAGATAAGTCTTTTTCTCACTATCATCGCCCTTTTCCTTGCCGGACTTCTTTTGGTTAGCCTGCCATGGTTTTTGGTATTAATCGCGCTTCTTGGATAGATCGACGTTGCTTTTGTTATTGGTAGGCTTGGCTTTGACAGGTTTTTTGGTAGGAGGGGGTCCCCAATCCATAGGATCTTTCTATTACTATTTCTTTTAGATTTCGGCGTCGTCATGATACTTCCTGAAAGGTTCCTTGCCGAAGGGTAGTTTGGCCTTTCTCTCGGCAGGCCCATCAAAAGCGCTGGGAGACTCATAGTCCATTGGGGTAGAGATGTCTTATTTTTTGGGCATGCTCCTTTTAGGCGCAGGCGCCAATGTCATGATTGAGATCATTTCTTAAACCTGGAATCGTTCCTCTTTCATCTGGTAGATCAGCTTGTTCCACTCCTCGACCATTTTCTTATCCTTCATGGATGGGAGCTGTCTGTGTGAAAACGGTCAGTAATTCGTTAGAAGGGAGGATGTTTACTTTTCGAGCATGTCGATGACCATGGTGAAGAGATCTCGTGCTTCCCTGTAGCAGCCGTAGTAGGTGAGGTTGCGAGCCTTTTTGATTTCTGCGCTGAGTGCCTCTAAAACTTTGGACATTTTGAATATTCTTGGGAAACCGAACTACTAAAACAAAAGAATAGAGTATTAGAGTATTGGCTAACCACTATGACTCTACTTTGTTCATATCCTAGAGTGTTAACTCAAATTACCACAGGCGAATCCTCAAAATTCTAACTCATAATTTATAAGGATAAATTAGACTTTTAACCTCAGACAAATATCTCTCAGATCCTATTCTTTAGCACTCCATTCCTCATGAAATCTTTCCCCGGTGACGATGGTCTCAAATACGACTATCCCACTACCCAGCTCCTCAAACTCCTCTGGGACATCGCTATATACCAATTCATCCTCATTGGTATCCTCATAGTCATCCGAATCTTTAAATGGTTCACCAACAAAAAAACATCTCAACATCAATAGGCCGGCTCTCAGGAAGCACTCCTCGAACAGCCAGTCCAGCAGTCCAATGGTACAATCCCCCTCGATGTGTTCGAGCTGGTCTCCAATATTCTGTTCTATGCCATCGTGATTGTTCTGTCTTTCATGATTGCTCTCATTTGTGGGTTCCAATCTGCCGAACGTTCTTATATAGTGAAAGTGCTGTCTGCTCTAGGGAACATTGTGCTGGGAATCGTGTTGCACTTCTTATGGAAGATGTTCACGGCCTCGTCTATCAAGTAATACTTCGCAAGTTGCTCTACTATCAAAGGTTCTAGACTGATTCTGAACTTCTCTGTACTAATTATCTGGATCACGTTGGTGGGACTTATGTCCTACGCACTTGATGGGGTCTGTTACTGCATCTATAATGATACTTACGGCGCATTCGCTAACAAACTACAGATTTCCACTCAATTCACAAGACGTATCCAGTTTGAACGCTAAGTCTGTCCCGATAAAAAGATTTGTCATGTCTATGCCACACTCCCCGAAACTACTGATACTGCTGTCTTCATCAATGTTCATACTGGAGTCGAGGTCTCTCAGTTGCGGATTGAGCTGATCTCGCCTAAAGATTAGATAATCACAAGCAGCAAAATATACCAGTTCAACCCAGACCTGGATGAGGAGTATGCACAGAGAAAGGTATGGAGTGTGCTCTTTACTGGGCTTCAGCCCTATACTACTTACTCTGTGCGTGTGTTCACTGAGTTTGATAACTACACCACTAACTATAGGACCATGACTGCTTTCGCTGACCAGATCAACAGTGTAAGTATGGCTATTGGAGGTGATATTGGGCTAACTCCTGAGGGGAGACAGATGTTTGAAATGATGAGTGCTTAAACTCCTGACGTCATCTTACTGGGTGGAGACATAACCTATGACAATGCAATGTCGTACTGCTACTACAACTGGGATACTTTTTACGGTTTCCTTGACAAAGTAAACGAAGCCCAGAATAGACTCATCCCGTTTATTCTTGCCCTCGGTAACCATGATATCGGATTCAATGGTCTTGCTAAAGTTAAAAGACGTGTGGACGAAAAAGGTCCTTGGTGGTTCGCGTATCATCCTCAACACTTTGACTCCGAAAGTAACCAGGATGTGCCGGCCATCCATAATAGAAAGACTTACGGGTACCATATTATCGGATCGACAGTATTCGTGACACTGGATAGTGGGTATGTGGAGAGTTATGAGAGCCAAGCAGCATATCTCGAGCAGATCGCCCAGAAATTTAGTAGCCTCAACTATTCGCTGGTCGCATTCTATCACGTTCCCCTTTACCCTTCGTGTTTCCATGAGCGACCAACCCACGGTCAATCCTAACAGGCACTTATTTTGAGCCATACACTCTACGAACCTTTGTTCATTAAGTACAATTTTACCCTGTGTTTGGAGAACCACGTGCACAAGTTCAAGAGGAGCAACCCCATCAGCGGTGTGGTGTATATTGGAGACGGTAACATCGGAGTGGATGAGACTGAGTGCCCATAGGAGGATCGGAGGTATGACCAGTTAATGAACAAGACTGAGTATAAATGGAGTAACCACTTCTGGATGGGCAACTTGACGAATAAGGCGATGTCCTTAAAAGCAGTTTCTAGAATGAACGGAACTCTGGACAACTTCGTCTTGCCCTTGCGATGATGAATAGGCTCTAGACGATGCCTCGCATATTTTTGTGATAGTTTAGGTTTATGTTTGCGCAGTTAAATTTGAAGGCGTAGAGCTTTATAATTCAAAATGTTTCGGTAGGCTAGTTATTTTATTTTAATTATCCGCAGGGAAGACATTGAGCATGGACGGAGAACTTCAAGAGCTTTTCGAATTCTATAATAGCATTTCGCAGACACCAGTCGAGAACAGAACTGCCAATACCTACCTCTCGAAATCACCATGCCGCCCGAAAAACCCTACGCAACTTTCCCAGTACTCCCAAGATCGGCACTATGGCTAAACACAGAGCAGTGTTGTCTCGTTTGGACGCTCCCAGAGGCAAAAGTATGAGGAGCCATAGCCCACAGCAAATCACTCTGAGACATAGCAGCAACAGGGAAGCGGGGATCCGTTTACAAAGCATGAAATCAAGCTTAACAAAAAATTCAGCTCGGTACTCTAATTAATGAGAGCCAGTTATGATTGGATATGAGATGTTGAGAAACTTAGATGAACTGAAAGATGAAGAGCTGGAGGAATTAGGGAAGGAGTTTGCGATCAAGAGAAAAGACCGAAAGCAGCTGGTGAGCCACATTAGATTCGTGCAGGAATATATTGACGGTGGCAAAATTCCTGATTGCTACGCCAAACAATTCAGCAAAAATAACACCCAAGAAACCTGAGTCTTAGGCTACCCGCATGAAAAATCTTAAAACCGCCAAGGTCCTAATATTTATGGGTATATTAGGGTCACATACACTGCAGAAGGCCTCAGATCCCAAGCCATGATTAAAATCTAGGTTCTGTTAGTAACTATAATAAACATATTATTCATAAAAAGTATCGGTTCTACATGGCTTCTTCGCTGCCCGTCTTCAAACCCATAAGTAACTACCTCCTATAATCCCGCTTCTGATCCCTAGAACTATGTGTGAAATATGACCCCGCCATCATCGGTATCGTCTACAAGCGTAAAGAAACTGATACCAAGAAAAGAATCTATACTATACTCTTACGCAAGTTGGTGCTCAACGAAGACACCATGGAAGCTGCCAAGCAACTGTACCTCGAGCATCCACAGTTTTTGAGCGAGAAGTATATCCCCGTCCAGCAGGTACTCATCTGGCCTTAACGCTGCTCCTCTCCTCCTTATATAAAATCGTTTAATGGCAACCTCAGATATCTGATTTAATAAAGAAGATCCAGAAAGCACTGCAGGACGGAGAAGAATACGATGAGGAATACTAGGAGATGCATCACATGAATCAACGCCAGCTCGTCAAGAACGGGGGCCATAAGGCTAAGCACCAATACGATTTTGAGGATGACTACGAAGATGATGACCCCCATGCCCACCTGAACAGGAGCACTTGATCTGCAGGAGGATGAGACTTTTATAGGACAATTATATTGGCGAACACTTTTTGCCTGGACTCGGGAATGAAGGAGTGGTGGGCAGTTCCAGATTTCCGATAAAGAGTAGACGCAATTAATAAACTATCTGACGAAAATCTATGAGAATCAATGTCGGGACATTGGTTTGTTAATAGATATTCACATCGTTAATTCAAAGCTTAAGATTTAATAAACCATCAAGGAAAAAAGTACATTTATTCCTCAGCAATAAAGAAGCCCATCAAAAAAGACGGTCCAATGAAAGACGAACATTATGACTACCTTTTCAAAATCGTGCTCATCGGAGGTTTCTCACCCAGCATCATCATCATCATTAACCACACCGAGTTTCCCTTCCTACTTGAGTTTTCTAGATTCGGGAGTCGGCAAATCTAATCTATTGTCAAGGTTCAAAGAGGATCGATTCAATGTCGACTCCAAACCTACCATCGGTGTCGAATTCGAAACCAAAACTGTCACCCTCGATCAGAAGCTTATCAAAAACCAGATCTGGGACACTGCCGGTATACTCTTATTCTAGCATCATTTTCCATATGTCTAACACACTTTCGACTACAGGCCAGGAGCGCTTCAGAGCAATCACAAACGCCTACTACCGGGGAGCCGTCGGCGCTCTCATCGTCTATGATATCACCAAAAGCGCATCTTTTGAACATGTAGAAAAATGGCTAAAGTAGCTTAGAGATAATGCGGATCCGAACATCACTATCATGCTAGTAGGTAAGATACCCAGCCTAAACCTTACTGATTGTGGAGCTTAGGCAACAAATCGGATCTGTATGACTTGAGAGACGTCAAGAGTACAGTGGTGGAAGAGTACTCAAATAAGAATGGACTACTTTTCATAGAAACTTCTGCAGCTGACTCTACCAACGTGAATGAAGCTTTCTTGGCTGTCATAAAAAGTAACACTCCCTCCATCAAGGCACCTTTCCGAATTAATGGCGATAATAGAGATTTACAGTTTCGTGAGGAACGCAGAGGACAAGCCCAACCCTATTTCACCTACAGCAGGTGGAGGCATGGATAGCTATGCTCCCGATAAAAAACACCCCAAAGTTATGGGTGAGGAGAAAATTGTCTTGAGCCAGGGTGGCAGCGATAGCAAAAATAATAACAAGACAAATAGCAAGAAGAAGTGTTGTTGATGCTCTTGGAGTGATCATATTCCTTATATCAGTTCTTTTGCTAAGTATTTGTTTAATTCTCTTCGTCTAAGACCCTTACTGGTCCTATTTATAGTTCTTGGAACTGTTTTTTGGCAGTAAGACTGTGTTTCAGACTATTTGTATGGGTACTCTCCCCACATATCGAGCTGCGAATTCTGGAGGATATGACTTTAAATCTATTACTAACATCATTAGTTGTGGAAACCCCGCTTTTATGATGGACTCCATCCCTTATACTGAAGGAGTCAGTCCGTCCAGGACGAACCCGACTACTGAAGGCATCTTGGTGGTACTTAGTGCCTTGAGGCCCTAGGTTGTTAGATCACTTCTCCCCAAGAAAGCATATTTCAGGTTATTGAAGACCAGGTCACTGTTAGTCAAATGCACCATGGCTTTATCTGTAATTTCATTTTAGGAAGCATAAAGTATTTCGAGGGCGTTCAGAAAATCTTGAGTCAGCTTGACAAAAAAGCCATCACTGATGCGAGTCCTTCTTATATCAAGAATCCCGATGAAGGGCTGTTTGAGGATGGCTTAAGCACAGGAGTCATCAAATAGCGTGTTTGCTAGGTATTCAAAGAAAGAAAGCATTAAAACAATATTTTACCGATGACGAGGTTTTAGAAGTTGGTATAGGTAGTCTGGAACAGGCTATTAATTCCGACGCAACTTATCTTTTGATTCTCATGAAGCTGCAGTTCCCTCAACTTCTTAAGTTTCATGGTGGACAGGTATTAGAGGGCTCGGTCGTTGAGTCTATTCGAACTTAATAGAAGTGATTGAAGTTTTGGCAGCCGAAGCTTGCTGAACTACCTCATTCCTTCCTCGTCGATTGAACAAGCGTATAGAAACAGGACTTAGAGATTGATGAGGGCATCTGGTTTAAGATACCCGAATCCCCTGCCTGTGATCCCTCTGTTGTTTCCGAGTTTAAGTTCTGTGACTCCTGAGAGATCCATCTGTGCTAGATGTCTGAAAGACTCATCTGTGATCAGATTCCCCGAAAGATCCAACACATTCAGTTCCTTTGTAGTTTCCCAATTACTGAGTCCCTGAATGCTTTAGTCAGTCAAAAAGGCGTGGTCTGACAAGAAACATCAATAAAGAGGATAAAATTACTCATTATAATCTTTTGGATTGTAGGAAAGGTGAACCTGATGTCTTTGAGTCTATCGTAAAGCCGTACCTGTGCAAGCATGAGCACCGCCATTTTGCTTGGGTTTCTCATGGCCAGAACCTACAAACTCTCATCCGTCACACTTAGTTTAGCTATACTTGATGTTGAGAAGTGTAGTATTACATAGACTGATGATTCTGAGGACTTACGGGTTGAAGTGCATGAATACCATCTTCAAATCAGTGTCGTCAAGCTCATTTCCAGCTATTCCAATAAACTTGAGATGTTGGAGCCTCCCCAGGAATTCGATCCCTTGAGAAGTTATGAGGTTTTCCCCCAACCCTAAGACTGTCATGTTTTAGTTCGCGAACTCCAAGAAGGAGAAATCCTCGATCTTGTTTTCTTCGACTGTGATGTTAACTATATTTTTGTATTTTTTTAGGATTTATCCTACACTTTTGCCTGTCAGCAAGTTAGAGTCTAGTCGCAACATTTCCAAACTGGGTAGGCTCATCTGCCTTATGAGAGAAATCATGATGTCGTCTTTCAGAAAGCATTGGCTCATGAAGAGATGTTTGAGTTTGGGAAGTTCTCCCTGATTGAGTTTTGGAGTTACTAGCATATGATTTCCTTCTAACGTAATCGCTTGAAGCTAGGGAGCCCCCATCCGACTAATCATAGTCAGGACGTCAGCGTCAAGTTTATTGCGTGAAAGGTCGAGACTGTATAGCTGCGGAAGATACATAGTAGACAAGGGTATGATATTATCGGTACTGAGCCCATTGCCATCGAGTGAGAGAGTTCTTAATTGAGGTAGTTTAATTCTGGAGAAATGTTAGAGTTCGGTCCGAGTTAGAAAGGCGTCACCTAAATACCGTAAAGCAAGTGGTATCATTTTATGAACCATTGAGTTTATGTGAATAGAAATATGCATTACTTATCGCGAGAGTCTATAAATTTGAGAGGTCTAGACCGCTGAATCGGCTCATCCAGAGTTCGTTCAGAGGATTCCCCACGAGATGCAGCTAGTTCAGATTTTATAGGTCAAAGTTGAAGAAAGAAGGGCTCATCCCGTAGTTCATGGTGTTTCTGATGATTGACAACTTCTGCAGCCTCGGCATGCGAATCTTAGAGAGTTAGTGGAAACGATCCTGGTGACTCAGATAGCACAGCTCGACCTTGAGTGTTAAGAGGCTGGGAAACTCAGCGAGAGTGGCCAGGATATCGAGAGTCTAATTGGTAACACCGTGTTCTGAAACCGAGTGAGAGGAGAAGGAGTCTTTTGTTGAGTATTACGGATGGTCAGGTTGGTTACCGTGGCGTAGTCTGAGGAAACTAGCTGAGTAAAGGCGTGAATGTCATAGCCCCTTAAAACTAACCCGAAGGAGGAGCCCATAGAAAGCAGGGCAAAGAGGAGAAGCATTAGATAAAAGTCTATTACCAAGAAGGATACCTTAAGATTTATTAATAAATAAAGGAGAATTAAGAAAGTATATATGTGAATTGCGCTGGCTGATGTGTTTTCCGATCACATAATCCGATATGTGTTCTAATGGTAGCCCATGCTGTCGAACAGTTGGCTCATGTATCCATTCATCACCGGAGGGCCGCAACAGTGGATCATCGACACCTTCTCTGCACTCAAGTTTCTCTCGCAGAACTCCCTATCGATATTGCTCTGGAAAAATTGTTCAGGGTCTCTCAAATTGTTCTCGTCAGGGAATTTGAGTTTCAGATTGAACAGGTCTAGCTCATACTTCTTAGAAATAAGGTTCAGATCTAGTAGCCATGAGAATACTTTGAACTCCTCTTTAGTGGTGAAAGAAGCATACAAAGTAAATACACTGCCAGAATAGAAACTTGGGTACTTGATATTGTAAGGATTGGCCGCACTGTACTACCTTCCTTATTTCTATGCTGCGATGAAGATAGCCTTCTTCAGCAGCAAGTCGAATAGATCTATAAAGGGGAGGATGCCTGTTCCGCCTGTGATTATCACGTTGTGTCCTGGCTTAATGTCTAATTGTTCACCGTATTCGCCCTCAATATTGATGCGGGCTCCGGCTTCAAAGACTTCTCTGGATACCTTTCCATTGGGATATCTTTTTATCATCAGGGGGAGCTCTGATGCGTACCTTTTGGCCTGGAAATCTGAAAAGATGCTTGGCTAGAACTTCTTTTTGTAAAACTATAGAAGGCGAACTCTGAAGTCAATGTTGCACTATAGCTGGCTCAGAATGAGTGTGTAAGTTCTTGTCTGCCTTGTAGTTAGCAAAATAAATTTACCCAGATGACTTTTAGGGTTCATGGGATTGGTCTAGATCTTCAGCCCAGACTTTTAAAAAATGATCTTGAAGTAGTTCGGGATCATTTCTGATACCTTTTTTATCTTCCAGTCAGAGTTTTAACTTGCAGAGCCATAAGATATGACGGAGGCATCCCTCCGACCGATGACTCGGGATTCCAAGTATCGCAGAGCATGCACACTGTGGAGATGAGGTCGTGTGTTGGGTTGATATTCTGACGAGCAACCCCCGTAGATGTATTTGCTGACATCCTGTCCGATAAGCCCCTTGATGAGGGCCTGGCCTCCGGGATGTTGGAATTGGGTAATGTCACAAACATATTCCTTGAAATAGACAAATCTGACCGAAGGGTAAGAAGCGATAATTTCGTGGCGGTCTTTGTGTAGATGGATTAGATCGACAAGGCCGTCGTAACTGTGACTGCTTAATGACATGGTGAGAAGTATCTCTTCTTCTCTTTAGGCAAGTTTCGGATTGCGCTTGAAGATGTTTGTGAAAAAGGAGTGTCCGCGCCTGTAAAGAATCTCTAGCGCAGTGAGCCATGTAAGAGTGATGGTGAAGCATATAGCTATGACCGCCAGAACGCGGGAAAAATCTTGAAAATAGGTCAGCCACCCCAAGATCAGCTGTATTTTGATAATGATGAAGACCGAGTATCCAAACATCGAATGCACTTTGACTATTCTTAAGTAGGTTCGAGAGTCGATATCAATCAGTGCTTTTCTTCTCTGGACGACTATGCTGATAAGGAGTTGTGCGACTAGACAAAGCAGGAGCGAGAAACCGAGAACCATATGCACTTTGTGGAGGGTCGTCATGATGTCGAAGTTGAATAGAATGTCTCTGCGATTCAAGTAAACGAGAGAACTCACAACCAAAACAGTCACTACTATGTTAAATAGCAGAATAATGGAATGAATGCTTTGGTGCAGGCTTCGTGTCTTGAAGTAGCGGGCACTGACGAAAGAGATATCAGACAACAATCCCCAGCATATTGTCATGATGATGCCATGGTAGATTATAAAGGGGGACTTGGAGGGGCTTTGGGAGTCAAGGATGCCAGTGAATCCATTTATTAGTGGCCATTTGAAGCAGCGAACAGGATTGGGAGCATGAGAATGTTCCTGAATTTGGGGGGAAGTAGTGGGAAAGGTGCATATATCGACAACATCTCCTTTGTGCAGGACTTTGTCCTTGAAATCTGCAGTCTATAACTTTCTTCTAAAACTACAGACAAGTCTGTGGGATTCAGCGACGATGGTTTTTGACTCGAGGTCATCAGTTCCGGGGCCAAACTCTGGATTCCCGAAGATATCTAGTTGTGGGGTAGTATGTCCAACAGTCCTGCATAAGTAGACACGATTATGTCAATGTTTAAAAGTACCATCGGTCGGAAAGCTAGAAGTTGCTCGTGCTGTTGTTAGGGGAATCGCAGAGCCAGAGGTCATTATAGCTCATGGATTTTCCGAGTAAGATCGGCACAAAGGAGATGGGGTTCTGGACCTGCTCAATCTGGATGGCAATATAGGAGTCAGCGAGAAATTCCCATCTGAGAGTGATATTAGTGCCTTGTAGATATCCCGTGTTTTGGAAGGTTGAGCAGCTTACCAACAAAATGCAAAATATGAACGAGAAGGGGAGGTTAGATGGCACCTTTGAGGTCATTATTTGTTCTAGGAGTTAAAAGAGAGAAAATATCCTTAGTAAACGAAACCCACAAAAATTAATCAATCAAATCCGGTGCTAAGCCATATCTTAGTCCAGATCATATCCAATTTACAAAAGCGAAACCTCCATTCTATGGATAATACACCCCAGGAACCAACAGCTGGAACTAAACATATCAATAAATCGATAATCCTCCTCCTCTCCTACGAGTATCTCATACAAGGAATCATCTACACCTTCTGCTCTAGTTTCATTCTAAGCTATCCTACTACCCCTTCCTACCACATCGTCTCACTCTTTACCGCAGCCCTTCTGCCTGCATCCTTTAAATTCATAATTGCCCCATTCGTCTAATACTTTACCATCCCCAGCTATGGGCGTCGGAAAACATGGCTAATAGCCAGCAACATATTCTACGCCCTATGTGTTGGTGCCATGGCTTTACATACAAGAGAATAACAACAGGTTATGGCAGCCATTCTACTAACCTTATCAGTGATTGGAGTCTCTACGCAGGATATAACAGTGGATGCTTTAGGCGTAAAGTAGTTGGGAGATGGCAATTTGGTGAGTATTATCCAACTAGTGTTTCTGAAGTTGGGTGAGATTTGCGGTAGTCTTGTTTTCATCAAAGCGATATCGACACCTTTCGCCTAGAAACTTGGAAGGAGTACGCCTCTAATGAGCACAGGAAGCTTCGTGGCGACAATAGCCGGTATCATACTCATCGGAAACATTTTCGTGCACTTCCTTTTCAAAGAAACAAGTAAAACACTACTTTTAACATGACTACTCTGTTCGCAGCACTGCCATCCGAAAAACAACGTAGATCCCTTTGCGACACTATTAGAAATTATAGGATATTCCTGACTCCCTCCAGCAAGTACTTCCGCCAAATCGTGATGTATTTGCTGGTTTCTGAAGGACTCCTCTACTTCGAAGGGGGCTACTCTGTTGAACTCTTACTCCATGGGTTCAATAAAGAGACTCTGACAGAGATTGGAAACATGCTCATCCTCCCCAATCTTCTCCTCGTATTTATTGCTAACAGATATCATATCGGGGCCCGACCCTATCGTAATCTGGGGATAGTCATAGTCGCACAGTTGGTGGTGTCGAGTATCGGCTACCTAGTGAAGCCTAGTTCTTTTGGCGGAGTTATGTGTTTGAAATTCGGGATCGAGTTACTCTCGAACCTGAGATTCGTGCTGTATGTAATGATGGCCAACCGTTTTCCTTTGAGACCCCTAACTGCAATGAATCTTACGATGCTAAACAGCTTTTCGAACCTGGGACGTAATACTTCTCTAGCACTAAAACTAATCGGAGTGTTTGGGTACTCCAAGATGTGTATATTTGGGTTCATATTGCAAGCGGGAATAATGTGTTTCTATGGACCTGTGTGCCTCTGGGTGAAATTGGGCAGCGTCTAAGAGCACGACGGCATCCCAGAAGGACAACAAGATAAACAGTAATGTGTAGCCTACAAATAGTTTGAAGATGAGTAAAATGTGCAATAAATACAGTGATTATGGTTAAAGGAGTGATGTGATTGTTATAGTTGCTGATCAGAGTTTGGGCCAGGGAGGCAGTGTCTATCGAGTGATTATCTTATCGAATTTACTCAGGAATTGTTTGAACTAAGCTAGTTCGTGAAACTTGCTTTGGGCCTTCAGTAGAAAGTTGGAGTATGAGTAGTTGTGACGAGGCAGTTTCTGCTAGCTTTTGTTGATAATGTAGACTGCCATCCCCGACAGTGACTGTTTCCCCATGTCCCAGATCCCACAACCCGAAAATCCATTTAGAAGAGGACAGGTAGTCTTGATGAGGGCTGGACGAATAGGATCATGCCTGCCGAAGTCGATCTTTTTAGACACGATCCCTTTGAGTAATGTTGGAGTCATCTGCAAAAACCCGAAAACGCTATCAGAGTATTTGTACTTGCCGAAGCCCAAGGCACATACATCGGATCCCAAGACATGATTGCTAGTCTATCCATAGGGCTAGAAGCGTGAATCAGCCATTTATGTAGTATTCTGCAGAGTAAGCTAGATCCAGTCAATATAAGGGGATATCGCAGTGACTCGCGCATTCAAGGATTATGTATAAGGATGAACTCGTATTCTTAGATCTGCAGTGTCTGGCTAGAGGACACTCTGACGATTAAGGACATGCTTGACTGTAATGAATCGATTCTCGGATACCCGGATAGCTGTAGCGTAATCACCCCTATCATGAACGTAAGCGGTATTTTTTAAAAGGGATCGCAGAGACACCGGTACATAGTCTAGGATCTAGGGAGTAGAGCCAGCGTGAATTACCCGAGCCAGCTAAGCAATGGAAACGCAGCAAATGCAGGACTAATTAACGGGTAAAAGTATTCCTAAAAGATGGGTAGCTTTGGAGTACACTTTCTACAACTTAATTGGCTTGTCGTCGAAGGCTGGTTCGCATATGTGGTAGATATTTTGGTACATTTCGCAGATGGTAGACACATACGCAATCCGGCATCCAGTCTCGTCATACAGGTCCTAGCCATACATGCACATGGATTCATAGGTTTACCACTTGGCTCCTCCTGTGGCTGGTGTGCATGCGTTGATAAGAATTTGGGGGATCTCGGTAGTAGGAGTCTGTGCGGTTATTATTTTACAGAGTACAGATAGGCTCTCAAAGTATCTGAGCAGGGGAGGTGCAGAGTATTTTGAGGTTCTGGGGAGTGAACAAGTATGGTCTAGGATGGTGAGTCTAGTGGAGTTGTGGACATGATCGATAGTAATATTGATGGCTAGCTGTTTGGAGTCTGGGGTCAGCATAAGGATATAGACCCGATCCCGGTTAACTTCTTATAAAGACTAGATAGATTACAAAGTAGATTCTATAAAAATACAAGCCATAGGTTTTTGATGTTCCTGGATTTTGATGCAAATGATGTCATTCATTGGGGTTTTGAGACCGTGAGTTATTCCAAACGAGGGGGCTGTAGTTTGGCTTCAGGGTTGAACACGATAGGAATATCGACCAGACACTTGAAGCTGAGTCTCTGCAGTTCCAGGAACAACTCGGAGTGTTTTTCGGCCTTCATGTACAGTCCGATTGCATTGATCCTACGGATGCCGAGAGCCCGGCATATTTCTCCTAACATTTAGTTGGATTTCATCATGAGCACATGCGTATTCTTGAGCATCGTAGTTTTGGTCAGTAATTATTGGTATAGTTCGTATTTGCTGGCACAGTGTTACAACAAGGGAAAAGGATGATGGGTAAGAAAGAAGAATCTACTTCGGATCGAAGAAAACCATCACGACTTCAGGCGGTGATTTGTTCACTATCTTCTTCACGATTGCATTGAGTCCTACCATGCAGTAACGAGACCGGAGGGCCTCTACTGTCTGGATATCTTCGTTATGCATGCTGATCAGCTTCTTCCCGATGTTCTTTTTATAGATGCTTTCGCGATGGATGTTCTCATTAGGCATGACTTCGGGTTCCTGTCGGAGGACTGTCACATATTGTAGCAGCAGTTGACGGGCACGTATAGAGTCCTCGTAGTTGAGGAGTTAGCTGAAGGATTGAAAAGGATGAGGAGTACACACGGAATGTGAAGGGCTGGATGAAGGAAGTCTTGACAGTTTTTTTAAGTGCGGGGTTAGTATTGCTATTTTTATTGGGGGTGGGTTTGGACTCGTTGGGCTTTTTGGGTTGGGAAAGAGTCCTCATGTGTTGAAAATTGTGGGCGCAATGCTGGACCCTAGAATAGTATTAAATTAACCTCAATTAAGCTATCCATCCTGCATCAGAAAATAAAATTACATGAAGTAGCAATCCGACACCCAAGACCAACAGCCAGAAGAAGCCTAGCCCATTTCAAGGACCGAAGTTCTGAGACTGCTCGAGAATACCAAGGCTAGCCAAGTCAAGAAAGTCGCAGAGACCTATTTCACTCTCAAGATCAAAGAAGTTACGGCAGACATTTAACGCCACTTCTCCCAGATCTTAGATTTCGTCCAAAACATCGAAACCAGAGATCCAGCAGAAGAGATTCTGAAAGCCTATATATCCACTGAGAATGAAGCCAGGGATCCCGAAATGGGTCTCAAGGTGAGTCAGGCGGTCTGTGACCTGAGAACCAGGCTGAGAGACCAGGAAAGCGAAGAAAAGAAAACTCATCTCTTCGACAAATACTAACAGTTTCTGTGCGATTTCAAGGTGGGAGCTAACTTCTCTCTCAAGGACATTAAAAAACGAATTGAGAACTACTTCAATACTCAACCTCTCCGTCCTACAAAATCTAAGCTTTTTTCTGACTCTACAGTACTCGTGGACGAAGATGCAAAGAAGATGGTGTTGACCTTTCTAAAATAAGATCTCACTGCTCCAAACACAGTAAAAAATATCGCTCTACTTTACAGAGCCTCTTAGAGTAACTTTGATGTGAGCCATTTCCATGAAAGATGTGATGGCATCAGGAATACTCTGACAGTGCTGAAGAATGAGTTCGGAAAGGTGCTAGGAGGCTTCAGTCCTGTGGCCTGGGAGTCGAATCTTGGCTACACAAATGACAGATCCCATAAGACCTTTTTATTTTCAGTCAATATGAAGGAGAAATTCTACTTCAACGGAAAGCACAGCACCTGGAATAGCAGTTCCTTCGGTCCTGCCTTCGGTTATGGTAACTACGGACACGACTTGTGTATTTGCCAGAAAGCCAGCACCAACAAGTCCAGCTATGCCGAATTCCCACTCTCTTTTAACAGCAGAGACCTCAAATACAAATGTAACCAGGAGACCTGGGAGCTTTTCACAGGCCAGAAGCTAGGCAACAGTTTCCTGACCAGCGATTGGGAGGTGTGGATGGTGGAGTTCTCGCAGCCTATTTGAGATGGTAGCAGGACATGTCCTTGAAGCTTGATTACTAAGTTGTTTAGATCTTGGTAAATCTGTCTAATAGTCACTAATTTATTTTTGCGTGCCTTAATTCCGACAGAATGTCAAGTTTTTTCGGCAAGCTACTCGGCCATGGCAAACAGGATGACAACAGGCTCCTCCTATACATCGGTATTGACATGAAGCAGTCAATTGAAATTGAGGATCAGGAAGTTGGTCACTACATGGCAGCTCAGGAAGACAAATAGTTCATCTACATCCTCATCAAACATAAGAAAACCGACACTATCGTCCTAAAAAGGAAGCTCAACAAGTGCGAGCGATTCTCGGAAGCGATCAGATAGGTACCTGCGGACTCGAAGGGCTACTTGGTGATCGGACACTCGAACTCGAAGCATACTGAGGGATCGAGGATGGGGCAGACTATGCCTAGATTAGATGATGAGGGCACCAAGTTCATCAGAACTGGCATTCTATCCAAGTATAGCAGCAACAGCAATAGTTTCGAGGAATGCCACTTTCGACTGCACCCCGACTACCTCAAATACCAAAAACTGCGAAAGAAAGGTAATCCTACCAAATCCATAGTAAGTATTTTGACGAATACAGACAAAATTAACTTCATTCCTCTTGAAAATGCGACTCTCGAACTAGTGGATGAGTCCAAATGTGTATTCTCCATTCATGAGAAGTTCAAGACCATCAAACTACGTACAACGTCCAAATAGGACATGCGAGGCTGGTGGATGAGCATCAACGAAGCCATCAAGATCAAATACGAGCAGCGCTACGTCAGCAATCTCTCAGCAAAAATTGTCAAGCACCAGCAGGAAAAGATTAAGAAGTATCATCAGTCCAGTAAAAACCTACTCGAACAATAAAAGCAGGTCGTGCTTGACTCACGCGGTAGAAAAGCCTTGACCGAGTACTTCCAAAAAAACATGGACAAGGCTGATGTGGCAGAGGATGTCAAGTTGTTGGCCATAATGTACAAATACTCGTATTACTGCGATCTTCTGCGTGATGAACAGCAGGACGAGGCAAAAATGGTACTAGATGCCTTGAAGACCGACTTGAAGGAGAGAGCTAGCTACTTGATCCAGTGCAATATATTAACCGGCGAAGGGGGTGACATCGACAGCAAAGGAATTTCGGAACTTTATCGGATATTTGACGGGGTCGGAGCCTATCTTGGAGGCCGGTACCATAGTGTGCTCCTGAACGGACGGTACCTGATAAATGCAGTGTTACAAGGAGGAGTGGCCCAATACTGCGCTGTGAACAAGATGCGGCTGACATCAATCACAGGACGCCTCTCCCGTGGAACATGAATTCATCCAACATCCATATTTATTCTAATCTTTACGTTAAATCGAATTACTATGTTGATTGCTTTGCCTCTATGGCGTTAGACACGGCTCAAATCATCAAAACTGGGTGTTAGGCCTTTCTGAACTATCCGTCAATGTAATTCTTAAGTGGATTTAGTATTCTTCTATCAGTGCTGTCCTTCTAATTCAAGATCGGACCTTGTCATAGGAGTAGGTATAGACCTGGGGTGCGTTGTCTACTCCATCCTTGATGTCATATTTCATGGCCTATGGTTTCATCTTAGGAACGCATACGCCCGATATGTCGTTTTATTATACCATGTAGTTTGCATCATTATTTTTCTTGGTCCTGCTTTGAGGCACTACTGATACAGGCAAGTACCTGGAACTCTGAGGCGTAGGGGTGTTTTCCTTGCTCTTAACTACAACTTTAGCATTGTTTTGCTGGACCATGGGCAACATGGACTCGGTTGGGTCCATCTCAGTAAAGGCACGAGCCTTGATGCTGGTATTGGACCTGATGTTGTTCCTGGACGGAATACCTGCACGAACTTGGGGTTTTTATTGGGCAACTACGCATCCCATTGTTTTTGAGGGCAGAGAAAAATAGAGGAAGAGTGTTTTAGATTCAGAGAATAATAAGTGTGATAGGGTTTGATTCGGAATGCAGTATAACACGAATTATCTGCGTCTGGACCAATAATATAGCAATTTGGCAGCACAGCCACCCTTTCGTTTTAAATTAGTATATAAGGCATGGAGACGCATACTCCCAGCAGTCAAATGGCCAAAGCTATGGGCTTCGTCGACGAGGCTGACCAGGACACTCAGGCTCTAGAACTCCGCCTCATCGAGCAGAAGTACAGCACTCTCCTCGAGGACAAGCAGAGGATGGAGAAATAGTACAGTCGAGAGATCGAATTCGAAAACAGACAAGTGCAGAAACTACGCAGGGAGCTCTAAGAACTTAACAAGGAAATCACCCTGGTCTCAGAGTCCATCCACTAGATGTCTGCATAAAACACTATACAAAAATAGCTATCAGAGGCACGCCAGCGTGAGACCCAGAAGCTTAAGAGAGAGTAGGAGGAGCTGTAAGTCAAGATCGAAAAGCTAGTTGAAGAGATCGCGAGCATCAACAATACCTACGAAACACTGAAGCATGAGAAAGACACGCTAGATGTGAATGTGAATGCACTTAGACTCGCCCACCATGCCAAACTCGAGACAATTAGTAAACTTTAGAAAGAAGTGGCCCAGCTCGAACTTGAAAATAGAAGGATCTAAAGAGAGGCTGCGATTACCCAGAAGAACCACGCACAGACGATGGTCGACATCGAAAAGAAGGCAGCCATCAATGCTTAGCTGAATCTAAAACATCAGTAGAGTGTTAATTTGGCACAGTCCATCCTCACGCGCATCATGGAAGTGGAAGAAGGCTGCATGAGAGCAAAGAGAGAAGCAGAACTAAAGTAGTGTTAGTACATCAGTGAAGTAGAGAAGAATAAGAAACTGTAGGTTGAGCTACAGGAAAAGTAAGAGAGGTTAAAGCAGAAGGAGGCAGAGAGAAAGACTTTGAAGAATGAGTAAGAAGAACAGAAAACAGGGATCAATGGGTTGGCAGTAGACGCACAGGAATTGGAGGTGGAAATCGATCGCAATCTGGAAATGGCAGCAGAACTGAGTGCAGTGCACGAGGAACTCATCCAGACGATCTACAAGTTCACAGAGCAGGACGACAAGCTGAGATCGATGCTAGAAAAACGGGCACAAGTCCACGACATCATCCGCAACAGCCGTGCCGAGCTAGAGGAGACCAACCAACTGGTGGAAGACTTCAAAAGCAGGAACCGGGGGGAAGATCAAGACGACTAGCAGGGGGAATCTAGCTAAACCCACAACTGATTTTCTAAATTAAAGAAAAGACACAATCTATTCGTCAATTGGAAGTACAGAGATTCAGAAAATTATTAATGTAACAGATCTTGGAGCTGTTGGTGTCGCGGTGCACCATCCGCGTAGAGTACTCCGACTTCCGCTACTGGCTCTTGATTTTGGTGCGTGCTACGTTCGCTGACATCGGGCACTTCCTTCGAAGCTCACTGGAACTGCTCCCTTGCTGTTTTTATTTTTACCCGTATTGCGTGTAGTACTGGATTATTCGGGGAGCAGGTGCGCTCGTGTCCGGCAGGAATGAGGGTCTTACGATACTGTTGTATAGTTTGGTCTTGACCTCTTCCAGCGCCCGTGTCTCCGTCTTAAACTTGGAGTACGGCTTCATAAACGACAACGGCACTCTTTTGCTGTAGCTCTTGCGGTTCATTTTGATCCGCTCATACTCTGCATAGGAGTGCTCGAAGTCTCCGTCAAACATCTTGGAAGTTGCCTCTATTCCTGCCCTTAACAGATGGTCGTTGAGGGAATGCTTGCGTCCTGTGCTAGCGTTGGTCGGCGGCAGTACCATACTTTTTCTGGACTAGGGATATTTATTATACTTGGAGTCCATGCGGTGATCCAGTTGTGAATCGCAATCCAGTAGAAACTCGGTAGCCTTGAAGACTGAAGTGAGAGTAAGCGAGGGTTGTAGCTCTTCTTCTTGTTTGTCAGTGAATACATTTTCCTTGCGCTGAAGGACATCGCGGTAGGTACTGTCCTGGCTGGGAGCCTGTTCGGAAGTGATTGGACGGATGTCCTCAAGTTTGTGTAGGAGGCGTGTCTTGATGCGGGACTTGCGATGCATGTGTTTGTAAGTGTAAATACTGGTGTGTGGTAAGGGAGTAATAAAAAAATAATGGCAAACAGCTCTGGCTCAATAATAAATCTTGAGTTTCAAAAATTGAAAATTGAAGGACCCATCCCATAAAAATATAGAAAACACAGATATACCCAAAAGATAGAGACCCCATGGCACTCAAAAGACAACGAGATCAGTCTGTCGCCAAATCTACCAAACGCCCCAAACTCCAGAGCATGCCCAGTTTCTCTCCTCACCTCGAGAATATCGTGGATCTCTGCAAAAACCAGGACACCATCACGTACAATCCTCATTCCAACCATCCATTGTCAAGTGAGTACAAATCCCTCCGCAAATAGGACAGAGTCTACACAGTAGGCGAAACCCTACGCCTCAACGCACGAGTCCTCAAAGATCCTCACTTTATCGTACGACTTACAGGCATCTTCACAGTGCCGCCTACCATCGAACCGTTTCCGATCATTCGGTTCAACGTGTTCTACACCATCAACGAGTTACCCTTGGAAGTGCGACAATTCATTTCCCAAAATGAGGTATGCGAATGCGAGAATGCCGAGTTCTACGGCTACGCAGAATCCATTTTCGGGCCTTGTGTCGTCACCGATAGTTATGACAAATACTCGGAAGACCTCCAAATGGCCAAGTCTAAACTCAAAGGCCCTACCTATTTGACCAGAGCGAAGTATGACTGCCAGGCCAACCAGTTCATTCCGCGAATCGAAGAATGGGCTCGAGGCTGCATATGCAATAGGCCTTTGAACATGGATCTGGAATACGTGCAATGCGATGGGTGTGATTTGTGGCTGCACGCGGCCTGTGCGAGGATCAGTGTAGCTCAGGCCAAGAAGTCAAACTTCTTCTGTGACCCATGCAGGAAAAAACGTACAAGCTGACTACATTCTATATTGGACGATTTGATAGGGTTTTGACTAGATTTTTCTGGGTAGAAAGTCCAGTAATTAGGCATTGTGAATGTCGAAGCAGGTCACATGTAGATGGTGTCATCACTGCTGCTGGCTGGGTTTGCCGATATTCTGGGCGACTAGGCTCATGGGATCTGCGGGAGGAATGGCGGGAGGCGGGGCGGGAGGGTATGAGTGTCTGGGAGGATGACGGTTGTTGATGCCAAGTGCACTGAAGGCGTAGTTGACTGCGACTGCACCTAAAGTGACACCGATGACGAGTCCAGTGAATCTGACTGCAGTATTTTTCCAGGACATAGAAACTGGAGTGTTGTGTGATATTTTCAGATGTATAGTAGGCAGAAGATTGGTTGATGTAAGAATATTCTTTGCTACCAAACGTAATCTATCTCGATAAGAGCCAAACCATGGAGTTGTCATTCGGACACATCAAATATCACTCGAACACAAAATATTTTAGTTTTCCCTGCACATTCAAAACACTTACAATATCATCTTTCGTTCCAGGCCCTATCTTGTCCCAATATTAGTCTCACCATCCAACCCTTTATCGATCACCGACACTCCGTGCACCCTGCAGCTCTTGGCCTCCTTAGCCAGAATCGCCCAATGATATCATCATGAGCCTATGCATGGAGTCGAGGGGGAGTTCAGCGCGGAGGGAGTTCAGCTCACACAGAGGTGGAGGGGTGTCTGAGTAAAGCAACCAATGAATGAGTAGGTGAGGAACAACTACATTGAGCAGGGATGGAGGCTGCTATTTATAGGTTGTATTGTTGATATGCATTGGGGTTGTGAAGTGTGGAAGTTGCTTCAGCATGAATATATATTCTTTGAATTGAGTATCCTAAATTCAGTTTTATAATTTACAAGTATGGCCCCATAAGCTGTTGGACTTATCCCCCTGTCCTGGAATTTTGAACCTTATATAAATTGATGATATATAAATGTATATGGGATGACTATTCTTTATACGCATTTATATTTTAGCAAAGTTTTAGATGCCCTTCCATCCCCACATTCGTGCACTCAAAAATTCCCTCTCTTTCTATATCTTTGGCTTCATGTTACTATCTCCAACCTTCGCCTACTTCATCTCTCTACACTATAACATCATCAACTGTTCCCAGCCCATCTCGACCCTCCCATCATTCTCCTATTCCTCATTTTCCATCCCCAAAAATAGAACTCTAATTTTCTTACTCAATCCCATCCAACTTCAAATCCACAGACAACCTAGTTCTAAACACATCTAGGCATTTTCTGATCAGGTTTTGAATTAGGAAAGTGTTTCACTGCATTTTATAAGAGTCTAACTGGCAATAGGGATCTTATTGCAGAAAATGAGAAATCGGGACAGGAGGGTCGTATGGATAGACAGGTCTTATAAGGGTAGGGAGCCTGAGGGCACTCGTGCGCAAAGTGATGAAAAGCGGACAAACCCAATATTTTGTGTGGAGAAGGAGGACGAAGATATTTTGGGGGAAAAGGACTGAGTGATAAACGGTATATATGGTCCAGATGATTCAGTAATCAAAGCAATAATTATACGTCATCTGTCAGTTGATATTAATGGGGAGTTCCTGGGCTTATAATGATCAGGCGATTAATAAAAGCAGTGGCAGTGGTTCATAAATAAAATAGCAAGGGGATCGACGCCAGAACCCCTAGAAATAAAAGGAACAACTAATTCTTTACTCGAAAGTTGAATAGTAATTCTGATCATCAGTAATTGTTTAATCGTCCTCCATGGCTGTTGTCTTCTCGGTCTCCGGTATACTCCTTCATTTTATCTCTTTAAACACCATCGCCCAATGTTCCCATCTATAATATTCAATTTAACAAATACATTCACCCTATACCTACAACAACCTTAACCCCATGTCTCTCGCTCTTTCTTCCGACCCCCAAATCCACGCCAATACTCCTTCCCTTGGCCCCTTGTCTCATACCCTTCCCTAGGACTCCCCAAACAACCCCTTCCGAGATTTCCTGGCGACAGGGACTCAAACCGAGTGGCGATTGCCTGGCCTGTCCACCCTGACCCAGACATTCAACATTGTGGACCCCATAATCATAGAGGGAGTTTCCGAAGCAGAATACTGTGAGAAACTTCTTTTCAGGTAAAATATTTTTAAACGGAAGTACATATCTTGGATAGATAGGAGAGCGGAATTAGGAAGCTGAAGTGGAAAGCTGAGCACAAGTACGTTCTAGTGTGGGTGGCACACATGTACTGCCTGAAAAAGGGCATCCAATAGTACAGGATGGTAAGGAAACTTTATTGTGGCACTTTCACGATTATTTTGACAGAAAACACGACAAGCATTAAAGACTGAGGATTATGTTATTGGGGTGTAGAGGAGGGCGTTTGATTTTATGATGAGATGTTTGGAGGAGTTTTGCTAGTGTGGTAGGCTAGTAGTTACAAAGCCATCAGAAAAAATATTAATGTGTTGTTAAATGCCAACACATAAATGTGTGTGCATTGCATGTCATCATCAATCACCTGTTTGACTTTATTTTACACCCAAGAATACATAAAACTCTTTTAAATCTCAGTTTATATCTGAAGACAGAAATAGGTTTTGAATGCTATTCCGTAGGGAGTTTTCCCACCATCCACTTTTACTCATCAACCATTTTATCTCTTATTTCGCAGGACGATCGAGATTGGTAGAATGTCTCCCACATCATGCAGATCCCCAAGGACTATCTCAAGACTAAGTGGACTGCTATCCATAAACATACTACTTTCCGTTTCAAGTGGCACCCCCAGGAAGACCACGTCCTCTTCACCTTCTTCAGTAAACCACAATATCACCAGAAGTGGACCCAGCTCGCACTCAAAATCCATGAGCTATCCGGCCAAGGAATCCTCAGAACTTGCAAGGATGTCCGTGAACGCTGGTTTAACTATCTCAATCCCACAGTCAAGAGGTAAGATAATTTCTCAATCACAATGGCTATTAGAGGTGAATGGACGACCGATGAAGACAATCATCTACTATCCTTGATCCGAAGACAGGGGAAAAGGTGGTCATAGCTGTCGCGGATCATGGGGAATCGGACTGAAAACATGGTCAAGAACCGGTTTAGGTACCTTGTGAAAACCCGCGGCATGGACGAACTGGAATTCGACTCGCTGACCCAGTGCAAGAACTAGGACGAGAGTAAGTTCGCAACGGAGCTGAAACCACAGGGGATTTAGTATATGGAGAGCAGCAGCCATTGGGACGCTAAGAGGGATGAAGAATTAGAAGGTGAATCATTGTTCATCTCTGACCTGGAAGACTATGGCAAGTCGATGGACGAGAGTCTGTTTTTCGGGGAGCTGTGAGACTGATGTGTGCGGCACCAACCAGGAACTCCCAGGAAGCTACCATATCTCTCTCTCTCTTTCTCTCTCCATTATCTCTCATGACTACACATTTCTCAATATTACCATATTATTCCCATCTGCTGTGACCTTTTGAATATTTATTTGAGTTTCCAGTATTGCTTTGTTAGAGTCAACAGAAAATATAATATACTGTAGATCGTAGCTCAAACAACATCCTATTTCAATTCTAGAATCTGGCATACAGTGTCAATCGGCCTGTTGCCCCCCAGGCTGTTGAATCGGATGTTCGAGTTCTGCTTCCCGAACCCTACGAATGTCTGCTCCCCTCCTCGGTTGTACTCCTACAGTCGCTAGGTCACCTGCAGGAAGTCCTCGATCCCTGTCTTGAAGATGCTCTTTCGAGAATATCGCTCATATTTGGGGTCTGATAACTCTTTGTTGGCCTGCAGTAAGCTACATACCAAACCCTCAAGTTTAAAGCTTAGAGGCAACAGCGCTTGTTGATAGGGCTCGAAATGGTAGTCACCGAGTGGCATAATACCTGAGTTTTTGTCAGCGAATCTGGCGAGAGCTTCAACGAACTCTAAGAAATGCAGAGATCGAAGCACATTCGACTCTTCGATTTCGAGCATTCGACTATAGTCAAAGCACATTCTAAGTTCATCCTTAAGCTCACCAGTTGTGTGCTCCTGGTCTCCCACCTTGGCATCCAAAAATATCTAGTGAAACTCTTCCAACTTCATCCTTTTTCTGCTGAAGTTGTACTTGGAGAAGAGTTTTTCGAGGAAGGTTTTGTAGAGTTTGAGTAGACGGTCGTTATCCTCATTCCAATACCTCTGGGTTCTCCAGCTGCTACCGAAACTGTACACTTCGTGATAGTTGCTCAGCTTCTTGACCAGTCTTTCCAGACCAGAGGCATAGGTGAACTTAACTTACTCGCCTTCTTTGTTAATGAGTTTTGTATTCAGATACTTTTCCTCAGCAATTCTGATCAACAGCTCCAAAAAAGTAGCCCTGGTGAGTCTTTTTGTTGGGTCCTTCTGATGCTCGTTGGAAGTGCATGCGATAAATTTCATAGTCTAGTGTCCTTAAGAATGATGGTAAGAAGGAGGAGTTTGTTACGAATATGGAGGGAGTGAACTTCAGAGAGATATAGCCCATGTCCTTGGCAAATGAGACACCCTTTTCGAGAGTAATTCCGTAGTTATCTTCTCCCATGAAGCAGTCATTGGATAGAAGCATGAACACATTCCTCAGCACCAGAAAGTTCTGTCTGAATACGTCCAATGCTGCTTTCAAATCGGGTTCTTTCCTGATCAGCTTTGTCACCTTGTTGTTCTGGAGATCGAATCTGAGGCATTTTTCGATCAGATCTTCACTGTTCTAGTTCTTCCAGCCTTTGAAAAAACTGGTAGCAAAATTAAACCCTGTCTCGATCACCTTCTTTTAGGAGGCGCGAGGATAGATTCCAAAAGTGTAACTGTAATTCTCGTTGAATGCAGCGCACTCGAGTGTGTTGACTGTATAATTGACATAATGGATCCGAGGTGGTATTGTCTTTCCCGAATTGCTGATAATGTTCTAATCAGCTGTCCTGTACATAGCTGAGGTAAAAGTATCCTCGAGCAGTCCTTCAGGGCTGAATACGAATAGAACAGTTCCAAGAGGCATCATCTTGATGCACTCGAACGTGTCCAGAGACTTCTTGATCATCTTGACAGGTTGATAGGCGCTGAAGGAAAAGTGGATATAACATTCTTCCTGGTTTTCTTGCGTCTCAATCTCAATAGATGTCTAAAAATAGGGTTACGACTCTTCCCAGTCACTATATTGCATAGAACATTAAACTTACTTCCTGCCATCCTTCGCAGATCCAGCACACATTATGTTCTCCTGTGTACATGATTTCGTGCAGTTTAGCATCCTGCTGATACCGTACTCCTGAAATTCTACGTACACCGTTTTTTGACTTGATAGGGACGGGTAAAGGCTTCCTGTCAGTTGGCTTAATGAAACCGTCAGAATTCACATAACCGAAATTCCCTTAGAAATGGACACCTATAAGGGAGCTATTGTCCTGAAAAGCATCCGCGATGGCTTTGGCCTCGACTGGGTCGAAGTTGCAGTGCGATAAATCCAGATGCACAAGGTTTTTGTTGGCCTAAATGATGGTCGTCAGAAAGATAGTATTTTTAATGTGACCGCCAAGTGTATTCCAGCTTAGGTCCAGAACCTTAAGGCTCTTGTTCCTGGAGAGTCCATCATAGAAAACACTCACACACTCAGGACTAAAGCTGCACCAGTGAAGGTAGAGTTCCATCAGGATACACTCAGATTTCGACAGATGCTTAGATATCTCCTAGCAGCTCCTGATACCGAAGAAGTTTAGACTCAGATTGAGTACTTAAAGAGTCTTTGGATTCATCGAACTGATGAGCAAACAACAGGTTTTATCGGTGAGGTTGTTGGACTCTACATTCAGATATCTTAGCTTGGAGGTAGCCTGGCTCAGAGTCAGCGATAGCTCACGGACACCCAGCAACCCGATAGAGTTATAACTGATATCTAGGGACGCTAGGCTGCGTACTTTCTTGAGAAACAAACATGCAGCCTATTCGTCCAAGGAGTTATAGCTGATATTGATTTCTGTGTAGTTGCCGAGCAGTTCGAGGATGTTCGAAATTGCCTTGACCATCTTAACTCCCGCAAGGCCCAGCCGACTAAGGTCTAGCGTCTGGTCGCTGCCCGTCTATTTGATGATTTGAAGAGTCCTTGGGGCGAGGTTGGCCCTCACGAGTTCGTTAAGAATCAGGCCAAACACATTCTATGGGTCGTTAATAGCCTGAGCACCCTATCTTTCCTTCATCCTTTCGATGCTCTTGTAATACTTGTAGTACTAATTTTTCGACTCTTTGCTGACAATCTGTGTGGTCCGGAAATCCTGATCTTGTGCCTCCCCATTGTGGGATGAGAACGATACATGTTCACCACTATTCTGGTCAAAATCCCTCTGTTTCCTTCTCTGCTGTTATCTGTCGCGAAGCCTCTGCATCTGAATACTGCCTCGAGCTGTGAGGGTGATCATTAACTTTGGTTTATCTTGATTCTGGGAGGGTGTCGCTAAGGATTTGAGTGACAGTCTTCTTGCTGGTTCATCAGTTATCGGTGTTTCTATAGTCTTCTGAGCAGGAGCCAGTTTGGGGAGTGAAAGTCGCTGTCTAGATTGTAATTTCATAGATTTTCAGAGAGGGTTTCAAGGAAAGTAAAATAAAATCATTTTTTTCGACTGAGTGGTTAATCCCAGACTTACTGGGATTTTATTTGGGAATATGTATATATGTCGGGGAAGCGATAATCAAAAAGCTTTAGAGCCACTTGTGCCGTAATATTGTCTAACCTTCTTATCGAGTTCCTCTCTGCTCTTCTGGAGAGCTGCCAGTTTTTCCTGCATAGAATAGGGAACTGATGTCGCTTTCTTCTCCTGGTTGACGGATTAAGTATCGAAATCAGTCCCGAATAGTTGTCCATACTTCGGATCCTTCAGCAAAGCAGTACATTCATCCAATACTTTCTTGAGATTAAACTCTTTTTTCTCAGGACTCATGAGTGTTTGCATGAACTCATACTCACTAGCACAACCTTCGATGTTTCTGTCCATGTTCTTCAAAAAGATGACCCAGAAGAGTGGCAAGACAGATGGCCTGGCCTTACCACTTTTAAGAAGGAAACCCATGACCTAAGTCCACTCTGCATCAATGAAATAGTCTAGGAACAGAGAGTAGAGTGCCTTCCTGCAGAACATCTAAAAGTTGATATTGAATCTGTTCTGGATGACAGCATAGAGCCTGGGAATCAAAATGATGCTAAGTTCTCTCATAAATTCATCGGTGCTTTGGCTGGCTAGCTTGATGAAGAAGTAAGATAACGAGGCAGCCTCCTTCCCAGAATACTGCCTGTGCAGTTGTTGGATAAGCTGACATGAGGATTGCGGGTACTCGTCAAATACGTAGTCCTTGTCAAAGATTCTCCTGAGTAGCTAAACTGACTCTTTTACTTCGCTGCTCCACTCCTAATCTGAAAGTTATTCTTCATCCTTGCTATCCTCATCTTCTCTACCATGTGATGCTTGTCTCGCTAATTCGTGTAAATCTACCAGAGGAATGACTATAGCTTCTTAATGGGGTCCCAAATGTCTGCTTTTAGCAACTGAGTTGACCTCTAGATTCTGGGTGTTTTACTCATCCTTTTCTACATTTATACAGAGTCTATCCTTCTTGAGAGCTATTTTTCTCCATCCCTTTAACTCGTGAAATTTGAAGGTGAGGGCAGGTTTGGTGCACAGTATTAACTACCCATAGGAAGTGATGTCGAAATGATAGATAGGACATTATTTCATCTAGATAAGATATGTAGTAGTTAATTCCTGATAGTTGATAGTTCTAATGGAATGATTAGAACACTGCACCATGAGATTCTACTTAGTCGACGTCACATTGGAAACCTTTGCGTCTAAGGTAACTTTGCTTCTTGTATTGGTTGTAAAATCTAGGATATAAAGACCTTTGAAATTGCCATGAACGGTCGCTAAGGATGTTTTCTGATGGTAGTTAAGTTTCGGATCGTCGAAATTCTCCTGTAGTCTGAAGATTTTATGAGACTCTAGGGTTTTGATGTCGATAACACTAATTTGAAAGTCCTATTGGCCATTTATTAAGGATATTGAAAGGTGGTGTTGTTACTTTAGTCAGCACACATAAAGAATAGTCGTTAGCATTGAGGAAATCTGCACTTAGGTATTTGTCGTGGTGAGTCTTAATGATCTGAATTCGGTAGGGTTTATTGAGCTCAACAAGGTGCAGACTTCCTGGGAACTGTAATAGAGCTGATCGAAGTTCGGGATTAAATTTTAGCGTCAAAAGCTAGGTATTTTCCTGAATACGCGAGAGTCTGCTGACTTTATTGGTTGTCAGGCAAATCTAGGATAGAGTGGAGTCATCGTTGAAATGCACCAGAATCTAGGGGTTTCCTTCTAGATGTGTGGAATAGAGGATTGGTCAGGAGTATTACTTTTCCATGTGAACCGGCTAACTGGACGGTCAGTTATCACACGATGATGTTTTCTCCTGATGTCGACTAGGTGAAGCATGCCTTTGGAGTCTTGAAAGACTAATGTATTCTTTTCCTCGTCAAACTCGGCATATGTGGGATGGCAATCAACGCTGAGACTAAGTCTAGCTGTTTCTGGAAGGACTTGGGTGTTGTGTGGGGTAGAATTGACACTTTTCTGCATGGACCAGTATTTTAAGTTTAAATGTTAACAAATAATAAACTTCTATTAACTTTATCATTAAGGGGTTAGCTGGGGGCTTGCCTAGAATGATAAGAGTCTCCCGAACTAGTGAATAGAATGTACCTCCCTAAATAATGTCTCGATTTGACCTTACTGCTCAATAATGTCGTGTGATACTAACTTCGGGTTCCTCCTAAAATTACGTGAACCACCCAATCCTCTCTATATTCTGTCTTTCAAGGACCCCATTCTTGCTCGTTTCTTCAGGTCCTGGACTACTATCTAACCATTTCGGAAACGGTGTCATGCAGTTGGTCCCTTTTAATGGTCATTCTGGCTGAATGGTTCGGTCTAATCAGAGAAGTTCGCAAAGGAGATCGTAGGAAATCTGAGGCTACTTAAATGGTTACATCTCAAAGATCTCGGACTAGACCGCCTGGAACTATCTCAGTATCTGAAGCAGAGCTCAGAACTTGGTGACTTATTGAAATATCACTACGAGGGCTATTAGATAGTATAGGAGGACATCAATGACTATGCGAGGGGCGACTTGGTATTGTTCTATCATAGGTAGAGAACTGCAGATGTCATTGCTGAGTCGGTTGCACACGAGTTCGAAGGACTCACCCACGAAGTAGTATCCTTAGATCCTGAGTAGGTTTTGATCAATAGTGGCTTGAGTCAGAACCAAAAAAGACTTCGACCGATCCTCTAACACTTATGTAGTTTCTATAAGGATAAGCTAAGTGCCTAATTATGTTCTCCACTCAACATTATGCTAAAGAATCTGAGTCCTTTTGATGGAAGGTCTGTTTGTTTGGAGGTAATAGGGTTGCGGAAGTATTTCTATCAATTGTATGACAAGTTTATGCATTGGCTGGAGATTGGACTGAAGCTGTGCGTCAAATCCACAGAGGAAATCGAGCCAGAGCGTCTACCTAGATTCTAAAAGCGTGTCATATAGCGCATGGAGGCACAAAAGGTGTATGAACCATAGATATCCTACATCGTGAACAAAAAGTTCATGCTGCTCTTGGGATCCACGAAAATGGACTAATAAATACTCTATTAACTGTAATGCTCATGGTGCAATCTGGCCAATTATTTGGAGTAGCGCGATAAGACCCAACTCTTTAACAGTAGAGAAGCCTGTGAAGAACTTCAAAAGAAAATTAGACGGGGCATTAGGTGGAAGTAGTTCATTTTCAACGAAGAGGGGCAGAAGATACTGTTGTTATGTGGTCGGGAGGAAGGCCAGAAAGCAGTAGCCATTTTGAGAGATTACGTGTTCCGGAAATGCCTAGTCCCTCTCTCCTATGCATTCAAAACTCGCGAAGCCTATGAGTACTTCAAAGAGTAGCAAAACTCTGATAAGTTATTTGAGAACTTAGTATTCAAACAAAACTAGCCACTGCCTGGAGAAGAGATAGAAGAAGGGTCCTGTATTATCACACTTTCAAGTACCAAGAACCATGAAGACCAAGTCATAAAAAGACTTGAAGCCTATGAGGCAAACTTCTATAAAGTGAGAGTGACCATACCCATTAAAAGAGAAGTAAGTCTTTCGGAAAGGAAGTCCATTAGAAAAATAGAGAGACCTGGTTCTGGGGTGTACAAGGGTTGTGTCGACAGCTAGTTTAACTACCAAGTTGGATTGGGTACTGTGAGAATTGTAGCTGAGTTAGATAGCTGCCTTTACGACAGAGTTATTGTTCCCGTCCACCATGATGGCACGTTTTTCAGTGATATTTGTTCTAAGCTGCTCCAACGTGAAAACGTCCCAAAACTAAAGAAGACTCGGCCTTAGTTCAAGGATAGGGTCAATACTGAGTGCAACTAGTGGGAGTCACCGCGATAAATCCTGTTGTTTTACGTACCTGCAACAAGTAACTAAATACGATAAGACCTCAAAAAGATCATCGACATCAGAAAATCTGATGCTTCAGCCGGTACCCTCTGGTTTCTTACCCCTGAAGCCCTTGAAGATCTGTCGACCATATAAATTCTATACGTGATTAGAGGATATCTAATGCATAACTGGAAGAAGCAGCCTTTTTTAAGAAAGTTTGGATTCATATGTTCAGGTTCCGAACACACGAAATCATTCAAGAATAAGCTGATTCGTTCCATGCAAGGGCATGCCAAACCTAGAACCCCGCCCCTCACCAGTAATCTTCTTGACTGGGTTTCAGAGTGCCAGTTGAAGGTCTATAGAATGACGGTTTCTCTGAAAAACTTTCCATTCTTTTGTCTTCCGATCGTAGTGCAGAGACACCTGAACATGCTTTCGATGAATGAATCAGAGACCTTAAAGCCAAGACTATTCGTAGTAATACCACCATCGGATGCAGTAAATGTCGAATAACTAGTTGTTCACTGCAGGGAAAAAGTGGTCATCAACGCCACTAGAATGATATCCTTACCTTTGGACTAATACTGGAAAACTCTTAAAAATAGTCCTGGGAAGAACCTTCTCAGGGACTTTATACAGCTCAATTTGGAGGAAGATACTCGAAGTACGGAGAGTGTGATCACAACGATGTACGTGAAGGCAGAGAATCCTGTAGAAATCTGCGGGAAGGTCTACCGGGTGTAACCAGACTAACTGTGTCCTTTGCACACTTCTGAACCACCCCTCAAATTTGAAATAAGGAGGGAAAATGTCTCAGTCAATCTGGTGTGTGGGCACCCTGATTCACTCCTGAGACTGCTTCGAGTGCCATGATTTAGTATCCGATGAATATGATTGGCCCGATTAAACTAATCGGAATTCTGTTTGACTATCAATATATAATACTACAGTAACTTATTCAGATAAATTACAAAAAAAAAAGCTTTCTGGATTGCCACAAAACATGACTACCGGACCCCTCTACGTAATCATCTGATCCTATTCCTCTGTCCTCCGTAGCCCGACATTAATATACCCCAATACTACACGATCCTCATCCTGCAGCTCATCATGATCGCAGTCTTGTTAGGCTTCCTCGTGCTGTGGCATGTCAGACACCACGGCACCAAGAACCCAGGGCTGGAGATGGAGGAACGCTTCCTGCAGTCCATGCAGTATGAAATGCGGGAGTACGCAGCCCCTCCCAACCGATAACATCATTGATTACACCTTTAATTGAATCCCATGAATACTTCGAACTTAATCATCGCTAGAGGACCAGCTACTTGAGGACTGCATCAGGTTTGATCAGTTACTCATGACTCCTACTTTAAATTTACAATTTTTACTTATCTTGAAACATACCCACGATTTCACAGACTAAACAATAGATTCTACATGGAGCCTAAGTAAACTAACAAGGTCAAGTACTCAGTCTTCGTCAGGATCCGTCCCTCGCTCAAACTTGCTGCCTCAGCTCCTATTTTCAGGTCTGAACGTACCAAATATGTTAAAGAATTCCGAGAGAAGTCCATAGTCACCTACTGTTTTGATCATGTCTTTGATTCTGAGAGCACAAACCAAGACATCTACGACAAAGGTTGTGGCAAGATGGTATCCGCCTTTCTTAACAAGCAAGTCAGTACTACTATCCTGGCCTACGGACAGACTGGTTCTGGCAAAACCTACACCCTTTTCGGACACAAAAACCAGAGCTAAAATGGGATTGCAACCCATATCGTGGATGAGGTGCTCCTGTATTGCCAGAATAACAACAAGAAGATCCTTTGCACCTTCATCCAGATATACAAAGAGAAAGTGACTGACTTAATCAGCAACAAGCCGATTCTCCTCAGAGACAATAGTAAGGGCGATCTTGTACTCGAAAACCAAACCGTCTGTGAAGTGTCTTCCAAGAAAGAATTCGCTTAGTTTTATGCCCAAGCCAACTAAAATAAAATATTCGGTAGCTCTTATGTCCACAACGAATCTTCCCGCTCACATGTCATGTTCTCTCTGAGGGTTAACGGCGCAAACCTTAACATCGTCGACCTCTGTGGTAGCTAGGTTCTGACCTACCAGTTTGACCAGAAACAGCGAGACGAAACTAACAGTATCAACCTTTCGCTGTTTACTCTGAATTCGGTGATCAGCGATCTGTGCGATACCAACAATTCTAAAAAATTTATATCGTTCAGAAACTCTGTACTCACTCGACTCCTCAAAAGTAGTCTGGTCAATACAATGACTGTCACGCAGGTCTGTCTCTTTTGTAATATCTCACCTGAGGCGGAGCATCGCGATCTCAGTGCCAGTACTCTACATTTCGGACAGCTTGCTATTAAGGTAGATCAAGCAGACAACATAAAGTAAGAAACAGTCAACAGAAGTCAACAAAAAAGAGATCTGAAGAAGGTTGATAATATTTTGAGCATCACTCCAGTTCCTTACAGAGGTCTTTTAAGATCCAGATGGCAATGGGAAGCTTAGAAGGTAAATATCTGTGGGAATATCACGAGAGTGTTGAAAATGCAGTCAAAGGATACAGCAACAGATAATGTTTTGTTGCTACATGCTTATGGAGGAGGCTGTTGTGGCTAGGACTGGGACAATCTGGTGTCTTACCTTCTAGAGCCAGGTTCATACAATCTCTTCTCAGTGGATTTCCCAGGTTTCGGCTACTCAGATGGTAAGAAATTCAGCTCAAGGGCAGAAAAGTTTACCACTAAAGGAGAATCCATCGAGTTCCTACAATAGCTATTTAAATATTTTGGGTTCAATCCCAAGAATAAAGTCACTCTCATCGGATATGATCTTGGAGGTGCTATCGCCTTACATGCTGGTCTGGTGGCGCCTCTAGCCAAGTGTCTCACGAGCATCTGCGTCTTCCATCCAACATGGACCGACTCCATCGATCGTCTGTCGGCTATAACATCTCCGACGCTAATCTTGTGGGCAGCAACTTAGACGTTCCATCTTGTGAGTGCTGGCGAGAAAATGGCTAAGACCATCAAAGGGTCGATCATGCATAAATACAATATAGGGCCTTATACGAACTAGAAAGCAGCTGGCTACTTTGACATGTACTTTGAGACCGTAGCCAAATCATTCTTGGAGTTCTTGTAGAGTTTAAATCCTTAAAAAACATCAGACAGAAGAGGAGAAGTAATTGAAGAGATCATTGTGACTAATGTTAGTAAGCAAGAGGAAGAATTGAGTAAGGCTCGAGCTTCAGTTCAGTAATTTTTGAGGATGATAGAGCAAAATACCCACAACCAGGTCTACGAGTCATTATGGAAGGGTGGCAGTGGTAAACCCAAAGCTGTAAAACTTGCCTCAGACTTGCCCCTCCTCGACTTACAGTCCATAAGTTTGGAGCTGCTCAAAAGATACTAAATCTGGTCTATTTGCCCATCGACAGATAACCTACGAAATGGTTTGCCCTTACTGCCGGCTGGTCGGCAGGTCCAAGTTAAGACCAATATCCATCTCTCAGTGTTATAAGGCCCAGATAATTATCTTGCATACTGGCCTAAGGGAGAGCTCGGGATCACCCACAAAGCTTATATTGCAAGAGATCAGACGGAGGAAGAGATATACTAAAAGAGACGGGTGAAGGTCATTGTCGACAACTATAAATCATCGAAATAAAATAGGAAAAGCGTAATTGAAGTACCCCTTGCTGACGTAATCAGGCTGAATTCTGCCACTATTTTCAGACGGAACAACATGGGAGACCTTATCTTTGAAGATTCAGTTACGTGCAAATATTCCTCAGCATTCGTGAAATTGAAAATGCTCGAATGCTGTAACGCTATCCGTCCTCTGGTCGAAAAGATGGACTTCACTCAGAACAATATGGAGTTATTGAACTTGCAAATGGAATGTACCCGTAGGATACAACAGCTTATCAATCTCCGACACCTGGTTCACTAGGGCATAGACAATACCAGGTTCACAGGTATCGATGTCGGCAAACTCGCATATTATGGCCAGGGGAACTGCCACCACTTGGCTAGTGTTGCTGCTGCCTTTTTGCTGCCTTTCGGCAAGATTCTGGGCTGGGATGTTATTTTTAGAGCAGGTTCTTTCTTCAAAACAGGGAGAGAGCTCGACGCATCGGGTATGCCTCTGGAAGGTTGGGACGGAAGACCAAAAACAAGCGTAGAGGATCACACGTGGCTCGAACTCGTCTACAAGCCTTCCTACTACATGTGTGTGTTCGACCCCAGCTTCGACATCTGCAGTGCATAGCTGGACCGGATCTATAGTTTATAAGGCAAGATGCACATTTCAGACCGACTACACTGCAATAGTCTGGAGCCCCCAGTTCCTGACAAACTGTACAGTGCCACTGAATGCTTGAGCACTGGCTACTGATCTAATATCTCTAAATGACATCTGATCTTTCCGATTGACATACTTTAAATAACCCTAACCGGAGCATATCTTTAATATTTGGAAACTGCTTCACAGTGCATGACCCACAACCTTATCGCACATGCCCTCGATCAGCATCAGGATTGTTTCTTCGGTCCGGTTCCGGGAATTCTTCTCGTGTTCCAACTCTTCGCCCACGAATTTCAGAAGTTCTCCTAAGGTTTTGTAGATACTTGTTTCCGAGTCCTCCCGCTGTTCTGCCAGACTCTGCAGCATGTTCGTTAACTGATCTAGGTCCCCAGATATCTACTCCATTACTTCCTCGTCTACCTGCTCGCGTGTCCTGGCTTCCTCCTCGATCATGTCTTTGAGTTTCGGGAGATCTCCTTCCAGCGTCGACTTAATCTCCTGGATGCTTTTGGTCCTATTTTTAGTTTCTAAGGCTACACTATTCCTGATTTGGCCAAGCCTCTATACAATAGATTTAGCGATTCGTGCCTCTGAATCTTTCCTGAAGTTCATTTCTTGTTCGATGCTGTCTGAGAACTTCTCCTGGTATTTCCGATGCACTGGCTCATAGGACCTGCGCAAACCTAGTCTGGAAGAGCCCCCTGATTCACTCACATCGATATTTCTCTCTATTTTGACGAGCTATCAACCAATGCAGTTCTATTGATATTAACACAATAGTACATTTTCTTTGAGTTCGCTGAAGTCAGCCGTAGAGCGTTACTCAAGGTCCTCGAGTCTGTTCTAGATATCCTAGATGCGCTGCTCGATTGTTTGGTACTTCTGCTGCCGCTGGACTTCGATGCCACTTTTGATGCCATTTAGCTTATCGAAGATCTTGCTGATTCGCTCGTCATGGGATGACCTGGCAAGATCGTAGGTTGAAATCCTCGGGGATGTCATGGCTCCAGTTTTACGATAACTAATTATATGATGATAGTTTTACGCGACTCCGGATTTTATCATTGAGCAGTTTGAATTTTAAAATCCTTTATCCCACTTACCTAAAGTTAGGCCATGGCTGATCCTTCTACTCTGTCTTTCGGGCTCACCAGTCCTTATGAACTAGCCCTCAAAACCCAGGAACCCTTAAACTCTCATGACTTCAGTATGTTCTGCATCGGCCATAATGCCTTCGTGCTCAGAAACGGCAACACCTTTAATTGCCTCATCTATTAGCAGCCCAATCGATAACTCCTTGTTAAAAAATCTTCAATCTTCAATCTCTAGAACAAACGAATAGTATCGATTAGCGTGTTGGGTCCCGATCCATCTCTGGTCCTCGTGCTCACCAATACTGAACTTCTCGGGCTTAGCCTCAATAAATCTACCTTGTAAATCCAGGCGACTGTTTTATTAACAGTAACTAACCAAAACTACGAACATGTCTGTGCTGTGTCGGCCACTTCAGTCTTCCTCGTGACTTCGAAGTGTGAGTTAGAGCTTTTCGAGTTGACCAACGCTTGGCAAATGACTGCAAGTCCAAACCCCATGTTGGTGAAGGGGTCCGTCAGTATTCCTGAGGTTAGTAACGGAAAGATCAAAAAGATACTGATTGTACCCAGTCCCCAGAACAACAAGTACTTAGGACTAGTTGTCACTCAATACCAGGGTTCGGATTTCCCCAAATAAACCCTGAGCGTTGTTGAAATAAACTGCGCCAAAAAAGAGGGGTCATCGGCAGATGTGTTAAGCTGTGATAATTTCGATGTGGAAGATGTGCGAGTCGAGGGTTTCCTCATACTTTCTAGTTTCCGAGTCTATGTGCACTAGGAAAAGAAGACTGAATACCTGGAAGCATGCCTCAACAACCAGTTAGTTGTCATCTGCAAGTTTGTCAAGAAGTATATGATCTGGGAGGCTGTCTACGACAAGAAAATCAAATAAGATGTCTTAGACTTCAGACTGGGATTCGCCACGCCACACTCCTTCTATGTCGTCCAAAAGCTTCATATTGAAATCCATGAACTCAGTCTCAACGAGGACAAATCGTCCAAAATGACTCTGCTCGAGGCTAAGTTGAGGGACTTCATCCCCGATGAAATGAGTCTGCAATTACCTTTTCTGGGGGTATGCACAAGCAAGTCAGGACAGATGATCCTGAACAAGCAGAAAAACAACTCAGTATGTCTGCGTCACACCTTCAGCATGGATCCATTGTAAAAACTCAGTCAGGCAGTTACCCTCATGACACACCAGAAGGATCTCGAGAAGGAGTTACCAGTTATTATCGATTTCATATCCAAAAAAACAGGTAGTACCAAGAAAGAAGTCCAGAAACAGTTATGGTTAAGGTGGCCGCGTGTGCTGGAGAAGAACAGCGAGTTCATCAAGAAACTCCTAGCTGTCAATGACCCAGTCTATATCGAAGAACAGATCAAGTCCCTGCTTCAGTAAAGCCCCCTCAAAATCTAGTTGGTCGAGGATCTCCTGTTGAAGTGCAAAAATATGTACAAAAAGGAGATTACCAAGGCATTTAACTGTAAGTCAGCTCTCGCCTTTATCAAATGCAACTTCAGACTGAAGAAGATGCGGCTTCATATGGGCAGCTGCAAAATGAGTCTTATCACTTACAAGGAGTTTGCAGAAATTTAGGAACGCAATATCGCCAAGGAAATCAAGCTTTACTTTGAGGAGTTCAGGAAGGCTGACCTACAGATTGCCCTAACCTTGTTCGGCAAGCACTTCTTCGCCACATATGAGTAGAATATAATCTATGCCTTTGAGAGGATACGCGATCTGACCTATTTTGTGTCCAATTTCAACTTCTTGTTTCCCCTACCCAAGAACCCTCAGATCTGGGAGCTCAGGATGGACAAGAGAGAAACTGAAGTCCAGCTAGAAACGCTCAAAAAGTGGCACGCAGCAGCCAAAAGCAAAACTCCAGAACTGCCCACGTGGGAGGAGTCTCTCAAAGAACTCAAAGCTGGTTGTAGAGGCTACATGATGGACAACGACATATTCCCGGATCCTGTGCCTCCCCAAGATGGTTCTGTGAGCTCATATGAGGATGCTTACTACAGCTTCTTCACTGCGTTAATCAAAGTAGCCAAAACCGACGCATAGGAGACATTTAGAATTCTGGATATTCTTGCTATAGAGAACGAAATTCAACAAGAAATCAAAGACAAGCTAGATGTGATTCTGGAACTATACTTTTTGATAGACTCCCCGAAGGTAGATCTCAAGACCATGTTAAAACTGACGCCAGAGGGATTCTTCGCGTATCTGCTGGAACTCTAAATCTACGATAGCTTCGTAGGAATCGTCAGGGAATGTTTCGATGAGCTCGAAGCCCATTCTCTGTGTGAGTCTTTCGCGAACTACCTCAAAAAATATTTCACCTCCCACACAGTGCTCTGCTCGCACTTCGGCATGATTCTCAAGGCTGCCCAGAGCATCGAGCAAGAAGACTTCGAAATGATTCTAGAGACTCTGATCGACTGCATCTACGAGACGATGCTGATAACTCAGGCGTAATATGTGCAGAACTACATAGAGACCTATTTTTTGTATCAGGGAATCAAGAGTTCAACCCTGAAGACTAAACTGTTGAGGCTCGAAAATATCATCGCCAGAGAGGATCTTTTTTCGAATCTCCACTCTAATCTGACTCTACTGGAAATCGAGTACGGGGACAAAGTCATACAACTCAAGATCGAGAAGTACTTCTCAAAACCTGATCTCCCGAAGTTCATGAAGTTCGTTGATGAGATCGTCTACTTACGTGAGGAGTTTTATCTGTAAATACCCATCAACAGACTCCTGAAGGATCTACTGTGCTCCGTCATCAACTGCGTCAAGAAATGGGGAACACTAGTATCACAACTACTCACCCATAGGATTCTCAGCAAGGTGCTAGAAGCCAAAGCTTTACTCGAATAACAAATTTTTATCAGAAGAAACTACCTGTATACTCATTTCCCAGACTTTGCCAGCATCAAATCCCATATGGAAGAACTCATGATCCAGTATGGCGAGCCTAGTTTCAGATCGATCTAGACATTGCGACTCGAGTGGTTTTCGATGGTTCACTGCCTTCCCAATCACTGTCCCAGCAAGTGCATCGACATAAACACTACAGAAGCTTGCTTTGACCTCTATAAGTTCATCGACCTCCCTGAACTCTATTAGCTTCTTCCTCAACAGTCCCAGAAAACGCGGCTCGTAGAACTATTCTTCAAACTAAACTCTCATGCGACCTAGATGGGTTATACAGAAAAAAGTGTACTTTCGGAGATGGCCCTCAAGCAGATCCTGAGAGTTTGCGAACAGGCTCTTGAGGAAAGAAACTTCTAAAGATTCCTCTAATGCTTTTAAGAACACCTGACTAAAAAGAGAGACACCGACAACTTGGACTTGAGACTACTCTGGATCAAGTTCATGGGTTACTATGCACAAGAAAACTATTGGAACTCACAAGGTAAGCAGTTCCTTAAGCGATGCCTCTTTTCGATTGTGGACTTCAAAGAGTCCATGCACCAATTCTTTAGTTTCCTGAACTAAGAGAATGAATAGATGTTCGAGTCAGACCCAGAGATAGCAATCCGAATGTCCAACAGTTTCCTCAAGGCTAAAGGACAGAAGTGGGCCCTGCATAAAATTAAAGTTATCGAGCAGAAGATAAGCAAAAACCTACAAAAAGAACTCAGCACTGTAGAGTTCATGTTTAGGCACTTGTTGCTCGTCGACCATATGATAGCCTTCTACCTGCTTAAACGTAGCCTCAAGGAAGTGGACATCGACAACATCTATAAAATCGTCATTCTGACCGTTGAATCAGAGTATATAGTGTATAAGGCCGTCATAATGAACTCTCTGCTGGATGCTATCTGCCAGATCTTTGTGCTGGCTTACCCTAATGAGACGATGACTCTCTCCGAGATCACCCACCACAAACTATTGTCGCTGATTCTAAAGCTCAAACCTAATGCGAAGGACGAATCTAGTCGCAACCAGCTGACATTCTACTAAACCATAATAGCCAACACTGTCCGACTTAAATAGTTTTATGAGAAAATCGGGGACAAGAAGGTCGTAGAAGATGTTTTCGACGCGTCATCACGGCGCATCGACGACGTACTGAATACCTTGGAGGTGTTCAATAGCACGATACTTCCAGTTTTCAAGCTTTCTGCGAGCGAGGGGAAGGACAACACCGAGAAGGCCTACAGCAATCATATCCAGATCGGAGAGTGCCTAGTGGAATCAGAGGTGGATGAAAGTCAGCTGACACATTGATAGCCACTCGAATGGAGAGACACCTATATCATTTTATATTTTAAGGTTTAAGATAGTGAGTGAGTTTCGTTTGGAAGAGCCGACGACTGCAATAATAATACACAAAAGCACCCGAAGGTTATTAGATCCTCAGCCTGGTTTTTTAAACAGAGCAGCAATAAACCCCATGAACCAGGAACACGCCAAGGCAAGGCATTTCCGCAAGAAATTCAACCTCCAGATTAACACTCAATAAGAAAACCACAGCCTCTCCAAGACTCCTGTACCATCTGGCAAGAAGCACTGCCTCGCAGACATACAGCCCCCGCGCATCTACTCTTGCCAGAATATAGACAAGAAGCACTTCCTCTTTCCTGACTACGAGCGCAGGCGATAGATAGATGAGACAATCAACAAGCTCTGCAAGCTCGAAAGCGAAAAATCAGCTCTTCTGCAATAGCTTTAGAGACTCAGGTAAGGCGCCGTGAGTGCCATCATCGAGAAATAGTAGGTGATCGAGAAGTTGAAGGAGAAAATAGAAATGGTTGAGTACGGAAAGGACTTTGAAGATGATGAGAAGCTGAGGGAGAAGTACCAACTCGAGATCAGGATGTAGTAGGCGAGTAGGGAGCTCAGAAAACTGCAGGCAGACTTGGCAGTGATGCGGACCGAACACGTAGAAAGCATATAAAAGAAAGACGCCCTGATCGTCTAACTGGGGGAGGAATTGGAGGCAGCCAAACTGAGGGTGCGGTAGCTGTAAGACTAGGAGAAGAGCCTATCAGAAAAATTATTCAAGGTAGAATCGTAAAATCAGGAGTTATACGAATCCTTAAGCAGATCTAAAATTGGAATATCGATGCTCCAGTAAAGCCTAAGATCAGGGAGTATTGGGCCAAGCGCTATAGATCTTGACAATATCTCCAACTTTCAGCTGTCCGAAAGGATGGCGACTGAAGAGTCAGGCCGGCATCTCACAGAACGAGAAGAAGAAAGCGATGAGGAAGAAGATTACCAGCAAGAATTGCTGAGGCTGCGCGCGCGAAATTAAGAGCAAAGAGAGTTGCATCGGATGGAGTTGGAGTATATTAAGAGCTTCTATGAAAAAAAGCTGGAACTCTCCAAAAAACGATTTTAGGACGACATCCATGAGATGATGGGAGAGGTTTACGAGAGTGAGGAAAACAGGGATCATGTGCCTTCATAGGATAGTGGATCCCTCAACAGAGGTCAAGATAATGCCTGCGACAACTACGAGTACAGAGTACTCAGGTAAGAGATCTAAGACAACCAAAGAACTGGTCGGAATTAAGAAGAAGTCGGCAGCATGTGCTCGAGAAGCAAGAACCGCCTACATACTAACTAGAATTGCGATCTAAAGTCGGAGTTCAGTGAACGACATTTCCAGTACCAGCCGAGACTGTTCCATTAGGACAAATTGATCACCCAGAACAGTACCGACTATGATGTGAGTGTGCGGCATCTACGGGTACTGCATCAGAATAGCCTTGGGGAGCTAAGGTCGCAGGGCCGGAAGAGTGGTGCTATGAAGCATTCCGTCGGAACCAACACACCTACATAAAATGAGGCCTGGGCATTCAGTGCGGAAAATGAGTCTAAGCTGACTAGTTTTTTGAATTGCTTCCGGAAAAAAGAGGTCGGGATAGTGGTGGGAAGCGCACTGTTGAGTGCAGGGATCCTGTTCGCAACTCTTCGGAAGAACAACTGAAGTCTTGGCTGATATTTTTAACTACATCTTAGGTGAGTCCTTTAATAAAAACACTGCACTATGGAGTAACCCTGTCTCGACTGTTTACCTTGGGCTAAGATTGGACAGAGTATGTTTTGAGTTTCTGGCATTTGATTAGACATTTAATATTCTGCAGAGTTGTAAAAAGATCACCCCCATTATGTCCCAATAGAGCGAATTCTTCCTATATATCTCTCTTGTCTCCAAGTTCTATGAAAAGGTCACTGCCACCCACTCGCGCCGCGAACACCTCAAGACTCTCCTCCAAACCTTCAAACAGGACCTTCATTCTAAACGCCTCCATGAAGTCCATGACTCTTCACCCCGCCACACCTCCAAAATTAAACTCAATAAGAAGCTCGATACAATCCTCCCAGACTTCCACATCTCCTGTCTCTTCTCCGATAACAACAACTTCTATAGAGTCCTGGGCTTCTCCTACCTCCTCAATATAGTTACCAGCAATGACCCGCAGCTCATAAAGAGTCTAGGTGAGGAGATGTCGAATGGAAACCGGGAGCTGGCAGCACAGTCGGAACCCAGCAGCAGCTCCATATTTCTGCAGACAGTCGCTCTCAAGAAAATTCTACTATTACTGGAATACTTTAAGACCTCAGGCAGAAGTAACGTGAGCGTGCGAAATCGGCTCTAAACCATCGCCAATGAGGACAAAGAGATCTTCGCCAAGATGATCAAAATACTAATCATTACCCGTAAGCCCAGTCTGGGACAGTCTCTGTCTGAGGACAACCCTGCAGATAGCTTATTGCCGCAGTTCGCTGATTTACTGGATGTCAGTATCACTCTATATGAAGTCGAGTAGAACACTTACTTCAGGAAAACGTACGGGAAGGGACGCTTCTAAGTACTGCTGGGATTCGAAAACAACTCTAGGATTTACTTCAACCTCACCAAAAAGACACCTACACCTGACAGTAATCCATTCGAGAGGTCAATAAAGGATTTCGATAATGGAGGGTCCTCGCTCACTAAATCTGCCAGAGACACAGAGAAAAGCACGGGCAAAAAGATAGTGTCGGGGAACCAGCTGTTGGTTAGTCCAACGGCCAGATAAAATTCTTACCGCAAGATTGAGATCAGCAGCTCAAGAGAGATGCCAATAGAAGTTCAGACTTAGACGTAGATTCCTTCTCGCGACCAGCCAGTCGAGACAGGCATCTTCGAGTAGCTGCTTCGGAACATCAGCAAGAACACAGAGGCGCTGGCGAAGAACAAGAAGATTAACACATCGAACCCCGTAGACGATTCGAAGATCGTTGCGAAACTGAAAAACTCTATATCCCAATTGAGCAGACGGTGAATGTTTATATTAGAAGCCAGCCAATTGTTCTGCATACAGCATAGTAGATTCCTTTAATTTTTAATTGTGATGAGTCTCTGGTCTAAGTTCAAGGCTCTTATTCCCAGACCCTTCAAGGCTCTCCAAAGGACCCTCGATATCGAGCAGGAATGGGCCACCTTCAAAACCCAAATGCGTCCCCACCGTTTTAAAGTCTTCCTGGTCGGCACCATTGTCAGCTACCCCCTCTACCGATAGCCTCTCCATAAATACCTAAACCACCTACGCATCAGCTTCATGCAGGCAGCCGAACAGAATGTCTCTGATACCAACCGTCCAGCGCATAAACTGGCAGAAACATTGTAAATATCCCATAAGTTAGTCTGACTGGTGATCGGCACTTTTGATCGATTTTAGCGTGAAAAACATTGTTGACTCGATTCTACATGACAACAACGTGAGGAATGAAGCATCCAAATTCGTCAACGATCTTTCAAAGAGAGACCCAGTCAAAGAGGGTGTTCTCGAACTGCTTGTCAACACTCTCCAGAACCCTTAGTTCGTCGAAGGGGCAAAACTACTCGGACATAAAATTGTAGTCGAAAACGCGAACGATAAACAGGTTGAAAATTAAGTAAAGGAGCTGGTGTTGCGGGTGCTTAAAACATAGTAAGTCAGGCAAGAGGTTACTGATGTCATAACTGTGGTCTTCAGTTCGGAGGCAGCTACCCAGGTTCTCGTCAGACTGTTGGTAAACGCCGTCTCTGACCAACAAGTCAGGGAGGCTTTGAACGATTCTCTGAAACTGGCATTCAGGGAGCTCTTGAACGACGAGGAGACAGTCTTACAGCTAAAACTGTTCGCGTAATTCCTGCTGCGGGAATTCTAGAAGGACTCGGAGTTCAAGGTATTAATGGGAACAGTGGTGGAGAAAGGGATCGGACTGGCGAAGTCGAAGCAGCAGGACAAGGAATTGAAGATGATCCTGGGCCTGCACGGGGGCAAGGAATAGTAATCTTCTCGACTCTCTCTCTGATTTTTTGCGACTCTAATACGTGTACAAGTCTATAATCACTCTATTCTGATTACTTACTTCTCAGTATTGACCAACAGATGCCTGGATTGTTGTCCCGTAGCCTATACTTCTTTTGCTCCAATCAAGGTAAGAAGGGGCTGCATCTCAAGAAAAAGACAATGCAGGCCCTACAGAAATCCTCCAGCTCACTTTAGTAGCAAAACAGCGAAGAGAGTTTCGAGATTCCTCGCCATGCTCGTCTGCTCCGGAGTGTCCTCTTCAAGCAACCCATCGCACTGATGGCTCCCGTCCTGTACTTACTTGCGAACCAAAGCTTTGAGTCTTTGCCAGTTTGCAGGATTCTGGACTGGATTAGCCTGACGGCAGTACTGAGCAACTCAATACCCCACCTAGTTTACAATAAACACTTGTTCTTACATGGTAAAAATTATGCATTGCCTAACCCCGCCCATATTTAAACTTAATAAGAAATGTCAACATACCGAAACCTGTTCCTGGGCAGCACGATCGCTTCCATCGGAATCAGGGTGTTAATAGAACCAAACTACATCCTCAGTGGCGGGTCCTTACTCCTAGTCAACTCTCTACTGAGCACTGCCGAAGTCATGCAAAAAGGACCCGTTGATAGTTAGGACAAAAGCAGATTAAAGGACCGTCTAGTGAGCGAACAACTCTTCAAATCTTGGATACTGGCCTTGAGGGTACTCCTTAACATGATGATCGCGTTCAACATGTTCGTACAATTCAAGTTACAGGGAGAGGAAAGGGAAATGTCATAGCTTATTCAGGGATACAATAGTCAGAACCGAGCTGCGTCGGGAAGTCAGTGATTAGAAGGATGAGTTGGTAGTGCATGTGTTCGGTGAAGGTGTAGATATTTTTGAAGTGGTAAAAAAGCACCCGCGAAGGGGCTCGAACCCTCGACCATTAACTTAAAAGGCTAACGCTCTACCGACTGAGCTACGCGGGTTAGTTATCTCATATAATCCCTTCTTCTTCATATTCTTTCCCTACCAACTCCCCACCCTTCTACCTAATCCTCTCAAGTAGGTCACTCCTGTGACTCACTATTTTAAATATAATAAATTATATTTTTGTAGACTGGGAATGCTCAAGGGCTTGATTCTTTTAGCCCTGAATATCGCGGTCGGCTGGTCTTTATACTGTGGCAACAAGGACTGCTACGAGTTATTGGAGATCGACAATACTGCTTCTGCTCAGGATGTTAAGAAGGCCTTCAGGAAGCTAGCCATCAGATACCATCCCGACAGAGTCAAAGAGGAGGACACCACACAATTATTCCAGTAAAGGCCCATCTCTTAACCACCCCTCATTGCAGACAGATCAACCAAGCCTACGAGATTCTGGATAACCCGTTCACCCGCAAGGAGTACGACTCCTACCGGTCAGACCCCGATCAACACAGGATAAAGCAATACTATAATTACTACAAGGCATTCTACTGCCCCCAGACAGATCCTTTCCTCGTCCTCTTTGTCTTTATCTCCTTGCTGAGCATCCTGCACTACGTCATGCGCAAGTCGATGTATGAGACTGCCATCAAACAAATTGTTCAAACAGACCTCTTTAAGAGGACAGTCAACGAGAGATGGGACGGCAAAGCAGACAAAGACGAGGTGCGAGAAGAAGTCAAGCAATAGATCTGTCTAGCAGGCGGCAGGAAGCCTCCAAAATGGCAGGAAATCTTTATCTTCCGACTGGTCCTACTGCCTTACAGTATATCCAAAGGGGTCTATTGGCATTTAAGGTGGACATATCTTTATCGAATAAGAAAGGTCCCTTACACCCCCGAAGATTAAATTTACCTGACGCATAAAGCACTAGGAGTCTCCCTGGACCGATGGGAGATGTTCGAGGAACAGGAACAGAAGATGTACCTGGATAAGAAACTATGGATAGGTGCCAACATGTAAGCCTTCGTCGAGGAGAATCGGAAGAAGAGATAAGAACAGCTGGCCCAGAGCAACAAGTACAAGAGATACGTCAGAGCAGTCAAAAAGAATTCATGACACCCAATTTATAATTCTTTGTATTAAACTCATTGTTGTTCTATCGTATAAGAGGTTCTTTCAAATCAATCGGCAACGAACTGGTCGCTGAGCTCCAGGATCTCGTGTGCTACTTTTTCATCTCTCTGGATAAATAGGATGAGCCTCGGCGCCGGGTATCCTTTGAAGTTTGGATCTTCGAAGGGCTGTTCCCTGCCTTCCAGCCGAGTGTAAAAATCGACTACCCCCTGAGTATCCAGACCAGCAAGTCCCACATGGTAGAAGTATTCTAGGTGAGGGTCTCTCTCAATATCTGTGCGGAAATCCATCAGGAGCTTGGTCTTGTAGCCATCCAAAACCTGATGGGCCATGGCCTCATCGAATGTGTGATGGTAGAAGACTAACAGGACCAGGGCTGTCCTTTTTTTTGCGAGTTCTAGTCTGGACTGAAGGTTCTAGTTGCGTGTAGCCGGCACGCACTTGCCCTCTACTAGGTTCATCCTGAGGTTATTCTTGAAGTAGAAGGGGAAATCATCGCGAAGGAAACATGTTTTGAACTTCCCGTAGTTCATGTAGCGATGTGCTACCGAACTGTAAAAATCGAAGGTGTTCTTCAGGGAGTCTTTGTTGTATTTGATGCTCGCTGCCTTTAGTTGGTGGTACTTGGTCAGCCATCTGTGGAGGCCCACCAAATCATCTTCCTATTGTCTCTGTAGCTACTGGGTGATGCTGATCAATTCAGTGCTAGTCTGAGTCTTGTCTCTGTCTGCCATCGACAACAGAGTCTGTTGGTAGAGTTTGAGCTTCTCGTAGTAGACCTTTTATTTAGAAGCAAGGAGTGAATACTGTTCTAGGTCTATAAACTTGTAAATTGAAACTTCCTCCTCGAAGTTCTCGTAGTCAACTGCGAAGTTGAGCATCGGGATAGTGAAGTGCTCGCTCAGTTATTTGTAGCCTTCGAAACCCTGGTCGTTTGCCTGGGCAAAAATCAAAACTACTTGAGGCAGTAGCGCATTAAATTTCTGGACACACCTGAAGATCTTCTTGACATTTTCAATCTGGCTGCAGAAACTCAGTTTAGTATCCCATTTGTAGCAGTAGTGCACATCTGCTGAACCTTCCAAAGCCTTAGGGTCTGTCCTGAGGAGCGACTCTATCGACTGCCGAGTCAGAATATTCATTCTCCTTTTCAACTTCTGGTATATGAGGCTCCTAAACACCATCTGTGGGTCATACACTGCAATCACTGGTAAATGATGGAGCTCCAAAAGGAATTTCTCAATGGTTGTCAGGAAATAGGAATCTTATTCGAGTAGAGTTTTTTCGACAGAGGGGACGGCAAGAAGCTATCTGAGGGCACTAATCTTTTTATTTCTTTCGGGTGCTGGGTAGAGCAAACAGAAGTAGTTCACTATGCTAGTAAAGAGGTACTAGTGTGGGAAGTGTGGTTTGGATTGCAAGTAAGGACTTTTCTGGATGTACTCGAATGCCTTGGTCAGCTGGCTGTTCTCCTGTTCACAGGTGCTGATCTTCTGTTGGTGGGTGTCTGCGATATTGTCGAAGTGAATGCGCAGTCTTTAGAAGTAGAAGTTGCGTCTGAGAGTTGCCTATCTGTGGATTACGGGTTTCATGAGGTAGGAGTGAGATTTGTCCATAATTTCCAGGATTTATCTGTAATAGTTGAGTACTTGCAGCACTTTCTTTTTATTCTACTGGTTCTATGATGTGTCGAGGAGAGAGCAGAACTTGGTCATGGAGTTGAGGTGCAGTGCAGGCTGGAGTTCTGGCAATGACAGCAAGTCTAAAAGCAAAACAGTTGAGGTCCCTGAGCTTGGTTTAATTTTCAGTTATGAAATGAACTCTCTGGTGGCTATCTACGGATCTAATACCTAGGTCCAGTTTGTCCCTTGCTGATTTATTTGTTTTTCGAAGAGACTCTCTATAGCATCCAGGGTCTCAGCCATCGCCCCATTGTCTTTGGTGGTATCTTCACTTACCAGACTCTGTTGACTACCGACTCGCTCCATCCTTCTGCTGTTCGTCTCGGTCATCTTCTCCAGTTGTTCTGCACTGCTTTTGGCTTTGTCTCTCGCTAGTACGAGGCCGTTGATATTTTCTAAATTGGTCTCCAGGACTTTTCGGAACTTTTTGTAAACGACTGACTGGCGCTCTGGCTTTTAAGTCTACTGATTCTTACTCACCACTTCGTAGAACTCAAGCATATATCTTTCTGAAAACTAGCTATCGAAGAGTCTCATACTCTCATAGACTTTCTGTTCGTGATCTGGGCTCTTGGGACCCTTTGTCTTCTGAGTCAAAGATTAGAAGAGAGCTGAGGGACTCTGTTAACTCTTGAAGTGTTGAAGGTCTAAGACATCGAAATGAGCATCCAAGAAGCTTTATGGAAATAGCGATCCCACTTTGACTTCTTTAGCCAGCACGATGAATCGAATTGAGTAGATCATCTGCAAGAAGGCTGGTCTTTCGGAGTCCTAGTTGATTTAAGTAGATCCATTTACGATGCGGACCACCTGCCTTCGTCTCAAAAACTCTTGGAAGAATTTCTAGGCGGTGGGATAGATCAGGAAGATATCATCTTCATTCAGAATATGCTTCATGATGGACATCAGAATGGATTTGCTGAGAAGAAGGGTGTCTGTGAGGACGACGTTCAGACCGCAGCATGCAGCCCGGTGGAGGTCGATCAGATGATTAAGGATACACTACAGTGGCCTGTCAATGTTCCCATCGATCACTAGACTAGTTCTATTCTGCACCGTGGAGACCAAGATGGACAACTAGGTGGGGCTTCTGACCAGGATATAGTTGCGAGGGGTAGCCAAGTAGCCGAAAATATGGATATCGTATTTGAGAGTGATAAGACGTAGCTATTCAGGATTAGCTAACTTCTCCGTTGATTTCTCAATATTTTAGGAGGATGTCTCTTTGAGCATAGCTTCATCGACGTAGAAAGGAGGAAGGCTATTGTGATTGTTAAAGTTGATCAGGTTTTTGACATTCTGTAAAAGCCAGGCTTAGGTTTCTGACCAGTTTTATGCAGGGATCGATCCTAGGGTTTTCTTAGTCATCAGGACCCTGTAGACACTGGAGTACCAGGATTTAATCAGAGCCTGGTACGAAAGACGAGGGGAAGATAGCTTCGACCAGATGATCCTGAATCGTTGGAAGTCATTAATCTGATATTTGTCTGTGAGAGTTTTCATGAGGGAAGGAAGTTGTGGGTCAGTAGCAGCACTCACGAACAACTTAAAAATATTATCCATGAGGATCTACGGCAGCACCATCCTGAAGAATACACGCTTTAGATTGTAGTCCTTCATTGCAGCGTGGGTACAAAGCACGAACTGCACATGAATTGGACTGCCATCTGACTGGAGTCCGTGCTAGACTGCCGAGCGTAGACTCACTATCGTTTCTGGTGTAGCCAGCTCGATATCGTCTACGATGCAAATGCCATCTTTCAAGTTCCGAACTAAGGACTAAAAGTGACTGTCTTCAGAATTTCCGCTTAGGCTCAAACGTACAACTCTTGTGTCCTTGGGGTTCTCGATTAGATTCTGGGTGATCACCCGCCTAAAAGATAATGCACCACCCACCACATGCACCGATATCTTATAGGAAACGGTGAGGTCTCGGAGGAAGGTGAGATTGCGTTCGTTGACAAGTGTGTTGATGTGGTTTTTGTGTTTCTGTGCTCTGGCCAGGTCATCCCATCTGGAAACATTGGTCCCTGCCATAGTCAGACTCGACATTGAAGTCTTCTATGAAATCGCATACCCCGCATTGTGATACTGTTTTTTGAGATGGACACAAAGTTCTGCGCTTTCCTCCGCTGTCGGATTCATGCACATAGTGATGTCAATGATACAGAAGAACAGACTTTGTCGGCAAAACAGGTCGACCTTGTCGCCGAACCATTTTAATTTTTAGCCGTAGACAGCAAACACAGCTTCGATGAAGTAGACGTGGTCAGCAGTAGGGCAGTACTTTATGCAGCCCAGTAACAGCTCTGTAATGAAGCCTGCATATTTCTTTACAGGTATCTGTTCTGTTAGCGACTGCACCTTCTATTTAACTATGAGAAGAAGGTAATCAGGGGGTCTTTTGACGTGGAGGAGTCGATAGTCTGCGAGCAGGGCAGCAGAGAGGTGATCAAGTTTAAAGCATTCGAAAATGTTGACAGTCTTCTGGCTGAATGAACAGGAATACTGGCCAAAGGGATGGCAATCATTCCGGTAGTACTGGATCCCGATCTTCTGAAGCAAATACGATTTGGAGCTGGTCTCTCCGTAGACTATGAGAGGCCTGGTACCAGATTCTGCAGTGTAAGAATTCAGAAGATTGCTGTAGTGTTCCATGCTCAAGTCGGACTTATACTCGAAAAAAAGATCAAGCAGAGTTCTGATAACTGCTGAGCTCTGCGCATACTTGTACATAAAGAACGCGTGCAGACAGTTCCCGATCTTCTCCTTGATGTTGCCTCGGAGGGGATTCTGCAGATTCCCATTCATAAACTACAGCATTTAGTTGACCACGCGTGAGGAGATCGGTTCAAAAATTCCTAAGATGTTCAGGAATTTCTTGATCTTAGTCGCATAAGGGCCGAGAGGACAACTCAGTTTTATCAGTAATGTCTCGATAAGGAGTGTGCTGTTCGGTTTTATCAGTGTCGACTGAAAGCTCATCATACTGTTTAGGAACTGTTGGGTCTTTGGGTCATAGGAAGATTGAGTCTGTTCTCCCTCGAAAAATATGGATAGTTTTCTAGGAGGATCCTGGGTTTTCCAGTACATGTTTAGAGTCTGTAGTTTTTAACGGATCTCATCGGATAGTTTGGCGATCCCTTGGATTAATACAAGAGTCTTGCACGTCAACAGCCCACGATAAAGCCCCTAGAGATATCTTGCCGTGCAGATATTCTAGTGTGGTCTGATGACAAACAGATTTCTTCCAGTAATATGCGCCATGATCTGTAGCATCTCCTCAGCCTGGTTCAGAATGGCTGATTGGAAATACGGAAGTTGTATTTCTGGGTTGATGGCCAGCCCTGGATGGAGCTAGAATTAGTATTCCAGCTAGCGATTGAAGAATTTAACGGTGTACCCTTCGGCAGACCTGTATACTCTCAGCAGCCTGAGCCACTCAAAGTCCGTGGGGCTTGATGAGGGTGCATCTAATGATGCATTATCCTCCAGTTTCTTCAGCACGTTTTCGAAGAATATCAATTGACAGATCATTACCTCATACTTGTGCTGGGGGTTTTACAGGAGAAGGAAGATGTTGGTCTCTTTGTTGATCTTCAACTGTTTTCTGAGGTTACTGACCTCCACCAGATCAGAGTAGGCCTTCTCATACTCATTCGTAAAATCGAGGAAGAGGTGGAGGATTAAGACGAGGGCCCGCTCTTCTTTATACTTGATACCTTTGGCTACAGTTATTTTCAAGACGTACTCGAAGATCTTCAGGAACTCCAGATCTTTGCTGACTATGTCCTGGGTGTGAATTCTCTCTCGGAACATCCAGACTTCTTCTGACGATGATACTACACCAGTGATATCCATTTTTTAATCAGTCAGGAATCGCTTGACTCCTGAAAACAACTTCCTGACTTTACTCTCCAGAAAGGACATATCCGATTTCTTCAAATCCAGGTCAAGTAGCTCCTCATCGGTCAGTAAGGCGAGTCTCGAGAACTCCCTCTTTTTAAAAAGAAGGTAAGTCATGATCGAATGCTCGAGTGCCTAGAGCACATTCCGTCCAATCCACAGCCTTATTTTCTATGCCTCATTGAAGTAAAATTTGGCGAGCATATCGATATTCTGTCCTGATACACTCTGCACTAGCTGGTTCCAGTCCTCCACCACGATGTCGAATTCACGGATTCTGCTCGGCAGATAGTTGGCGAAGCTGCTTTTGCGGAAAATACTTGTGTACTTGTTCAGGGACTTTTGCAGGTCTGACAGTTGGTGCATCACAGAAACAGTATTGGCCAACGTATCGGAGTGGATGATCTCGAGTTGCTCATGACATTGCTTGATGAGTAGATCCAGATTTTTAATCTGGTATGCCTAGGTGGACAAGGACACCTCTAAGCAATGCGTAGTCATGAAAATAAAATTCTACTCGACCAAAAAACGTTGGTATTGCTACTTTTTTGAACTGATCAAGACATCACGCAGAATGGCTATCTCAGTCGATTTAGCCCTGGGTCCTTTGAGACTCAATGCCTCTGCGGTTTTGGCTAGGTAAAGGTCTTCTTTAGAGGGACTAAATAATATACACTGGCTGATCTGGTGGAGTGCTGCTTCTGAATAGTTCTTGTAGGTCAGAATCTCGAGATAGTCCATATTGTGTTTAATGTTGAAGAACACTCTCTATTGGTCGGCTATCAGGTTCTTCCTCTCCACATTGCCCAGCAGAACCTAGAGCTTCCCTACAAAAACTCCGACTGCTGCATACTATATGGCAGATAAGCAGGTTTTATGGAGGAAGAAGTAGTGCTCCTCCATGAAGTCAGACACCAAGGTACAATTGAACAAGAATGTGATCTGGTTTTTGGCTCTGGCCAGTGAAATGGTGTTCTCGCCTCCTATTTTGGTCAACTCCTCGCCCAAGGCTGTTGCTCGAGTCTAAATCTCAACAAATCTAGCATGTGCTTCTCGAATACGCAGTTTGTTTCGAATCAGGTCGTGTTTCTCATTTGTGTACTTGATCAGCTCTTAGATTGTAGCGGAGAGCTTCATGAATACAGTGATCAATTTGGCTTCTTCCGCCTTGATCTTCGCCTCTTCTGCCTCTCTACGCTGCTCCATTTTGACCCTTTTCTCTCGAATCAGTCCTGGAAAACCAAGTCGCAGACGTGCAACCTCATGTAATATCTGATACAGCGACGGGTAGTCTGGATACACAGGCTATTTTTAGAACCTGAAAAACAAGCGTGATCGATCCTGCACAACAGCAAATAACCCCATCATTCCCTCAAAGAGTGCTTCCATGGTGTCTTGAAGGTCGTAGTAGTGATCGTAGAGTCCTAAGTTTGGATCAGAGTACTATCTTTTGAGTCTTGTGGCGATACGAAGTATCTCTTCGAAAGCCGAGCTGTAGAATGCACGGATGCGCATTTCTAGTATCAGCATGAGTTTGAACTTAACTAATCTCAGGTTGAAACAAATGATACCAGCCTAGACGAGTCCATGTGCAGACTCCAAACAGCTGAGTTAATCAAACTCTGTCTGTAGCTGTTTGACAAACTATGGAACTGTAGGATTATGGCTGTGCGTGAATGGGACTATCCCTACTCTACCTTTGGTTCCTTAAAATCGACGATAAATCTCAGAATTTTTATCAGTTTCCTCGTGTGCTTCAGCCATGATTGCCTTGACCTCGAGTGTGATTAGTTCCAAAAAAGTCAGCTCATTCAGATTATACGAAAACTCTTATTTCTAACCCTAGGAATTGGGTGAGGAAATACAGTGTGGCAGTGTTTCAGTCACTGTCTTGAGTAACCCCAGAAATTGGTCCTCGAAGCTTTTGAGTAGATCCAACAGATCACTGAACTGAGTGTAGGTAGTCAGTTTTAGGAAGATACGGGATTTTTTGCCCAGCATGCCCTTCAGGAGATGCACGATCTACCAATTCAGGGTACGAAGATGTGTTTGCAGAAAGCAGACAAACTTGCGGCTTTCTTCCTTTTCGAGGACAATTTCTTTGAATTTGTTGGCGATTGTGTCTGTGAAATCGATGATTCTGACTCGATAATTCTCGAAAGGCAGACTTTCCTGCTGGACTCGCGAAACCTCCTTCCTCAAGTAGCCTAGGAGGGTTTGCTGTTCGTTCAGGTAGTAAGTCATAAACCTTAGTTTTGTTCCCTGAATCAGCAGAAGGTGGGTTTCAAGATATTTCTGTAATCTCTTCTTCCTGTTTCGTTGCTTTTCTATCAAGGATTTATCTTGATGTTAAATTGCACCCAGTTAGGCTTTCTTCAATTTAATACCTTGTGTAAAACGCATCATAGCACCAGTGTAGTTTTCCTCGACTTCTGTAACCAGAGCATTATATAAGGGTGTAGGACTTGCCATAGTATTAATTCGCAGTCCAGTTTCAGCAAGGGCCGCGATAGAGTCCTGAGACTCTTCAGCAGACATTCTTCTGGAGTTTCTGCGTTTTCGGGGCTGGGTAAGACTGAGCCTAGGGCCTGTCTCTTATCTTTTGATTTGTTTGCGGGTGTATTCTAGGAAACTCTGCACCTTCGTATGGTCTTGCTCAGTCAGTTTCATAGAGGATTGGCTCGAGTTAAACCTGTTCAGAGGAGATGGTCTTTTGTTGCTTCTGCTTTGGCCATCTTCAGAAGCTAGTGAGAAAAATCTTTGACGCGAATGTAACTTGAGATCAGATTCACTCTCTTTGGGCATAATGAGTTTCCGCTGGGAAGGGGTCCTCTCTAACACTGATGAGGAGCGTTACTTTGGTTGTTACTCCTTGGTTTTTATGATTGAGCTTGGCTTAATGACCACAAAACAGTGCTCCTTCACTGTAAACTTTGGCTCCGAGGCCGAACGCATCATAGCTATACGAGGCAATTTGCTGATATCCGGGAGCTTCTGGATGCTCCAAACCAGTTTCTCAGCTACGAAGTATTCGATCTGGGTGCCAATTACAGAAAAAATGCCCAGAGGCTGCACCTCTATGGAAAGGGAGTGTTGGGGCTTCGAGTTCAGAGTGGTCTGCAATCAAAAGAGAGGGTGTGTCAAGTTAAGATAAAGGAGAGCACGTTTACTAGTAGTTTTTGTAGCATCCGCTCGACCATATTCTGTATCCTGGTCACGACCTGTCCTGACTCATGTTGGCTGCGGAAGTGTTCGAACAGAATTATGTTCTTCTTGTTTTGTACAGGAGACCACCAAGGGCTCACATCTTAACTCTTCTTGATGTACTTGAACCTGCCGAGCAGGATGGGCTCCAGCTGAATGCACACCAATCGATTTGCCTCAGACAGGTTGACAATGGCACCCAAAGAGGGGATGAGAAGGGCAGGAGGGTTGGGAACTGATAACATCTTAAGACACCACTTGGTAAAGACCTCCCAGACTTTGGTGTACTTCTGGATCTCGTTAGGAGTAGTGGGGTCATTGAGATCCCTGCAGAGTAACTAGGGAAGGGTATAGAAGTGCTCCATGGGATTCCTTTCTATTTTAGTTGATAATCTATAGTACAAGGGTAACAAAATCCAGAGTGTAATTCACCTTTTAACACCTTCGCTGAGTGCTCTTGAACCTACCAAAAATATCTAATGCAGATGGACCGCGAAAGAGAGAGGAAGAAAGAAGATATAATAATTGACTTCGGCTATGAGCAGACCAAGGTGGGCATCAGTTGCGACAAGGTCCCACGCAAAACAGTCCGAAGCCTCAACCTCTTCAAGGACTCCTCGGAAAGCCCCACTGCCTGGGAATCCAAACTCGAGGATTTCCTCTACCGCATCTTCTACTCCGAAATCAACTATTCTCCTGCTGAAAAGACTGTGGTCATTATCGAGAACATGTGGTTCAAGAGACATCTTCTGGAAACCATCGCGAAGGTATCTGCACTTAATTGAAATATCATAATCGCAGGTGCTCTTCAGGAAGTTCGAGATCGCCAAACTGGAAGTGTGTCTGGCCTGCGTCACTCCCCTCTACTGCTCTGGCAGGTACACAGGCATCGTGATCTCCAGCGGGTTCACCTGCACCGAAATCATGGGCATTTATGAAAGTAAACTAATCCCGATTACCAGCACCTTTTATTCACCCTCAGGCTACCCCCTGATCCGACAAATGAAGACCGCAGAAGTAGGCTCTTAGACACTTAGTCGCAAGCTCCGACAACTTATAGCAATTAACAACCCTGAAGTCACCGAAGAGCAGCTCCGTGAGGAATACATCTACGAAATCAAGGTCAACTATGCCTCTGTTACTCCTCGCAAAGATCCCATCGTAAGCACACTCTATTCACCTTGCTCTCTTCCTTTCGCAGAATCTGCAATATGACCGTCTACGTTTACGGATCAATGACAGCTGGATTAACCTGTAAGACTACTTCGGAGACCCTGAAGATGAAGAGCCCAACATTGCCTACTCGTTCCTGGAAATGCTGGAAGGCGTCGAGGACATTAACTGTCTGAAGGCAATAACCAAGAATATCATAACATCCGGAGGGATTTGGAATGTGGCTGGGTTCAAGAATCTATTCAAGCGCAAAGTCTCAGAATTACTATAGACCCCTAGATTCGCAAGATTGAAAGAAACGGGTCTCCGACAATAACTGCGGTTCACTTCTTTGCCTTTCAACTGCAGCGATCTGGCCTGGGTCGGCTGCTCAATCGCGGCTTCCATCAGCAACGTGGACAATCTCAGCATCCGCCGTGGGGAATACGAAGAAAAAGGTTTTACAGAGAAGGTCATGGAGGCGTACTTCATGTCGAAGTGATTTTGGTTCACATAGAGAGTGTAAAGCTGTAGACCTCATGAAAAATAGTCAGAGTTAATTAAAATCTGCACCCTCGAATTTATATTAGCCAATATGGAGACATAGCCTAATCAAGGACACCAGCATCCCCACCTCGTAAAAACCCTAACCTTGATCTTTAACGCTCGTACCCAATCCTGATCGCTTTAGGCCAATCTAGGCAAAAACCAAGAAAATGGTGAGACGAAGTTCAGTGTCCACTTCATCCTCCACAACCTCTATGTGCTAAGATCCTAGACAGTGGAGGGATTTTTGGAGAGAGTCCATGAACGGGTTTCCAAGATCGGCCTACCCCAGGTCATCCAGATCTGGAATATTGTCGACAGCAGACACGCAGATGTAGGTGTATCGATGCGCTTCGACAGCCAGACTGTCAACTTCCTGCATCACAATGATCGCAAAGTGCTATTCAAGGACTAAAATGGATGCATGCAAGAGGTGACTACGAGTGTGGCTCCAGCTTACGCTAAGTACTTAGCCTGCATCGGCAGGAAATCTTGCTTCCCGGTCTACATCGACAAGAACGTGAATGGGTCTTCAACTAATAGAAAATAAGAAAATCCCTAAAAGATGAGTTCAGAAGCGGAAACTAATACTAAAATGGAGGTTGAAGAACCTCAGCTAGTAGTGCCTCCAACCACAAAAGCAGAAGAAGACTAAATAGATGCCTTCTATGTGTTTGGAATCCCTCTGGAATACAGCTACCAATAGATTGACAACGAACTCTACTCCCAGAACATCGATATCGACAGCATGATTTGGAAGGTAGAAGAAGGGATGCAGGTACTCGAAGTCAAAACCAGTCCGAGCACCCAGGTTCGGACTGCAGCATTCTAAAAACAAGATCTACGCATCAAGGGTTATCCAGTCATCGCGATGCCGAAAAGCCAATAACCCCAACAAAATAGCTTCAGATAACAACTAAAGCACTACCAAATCAGATTGTCATCAAGATAAAGATTTACAGATGCAGGCGGAAAGGGGTTGATGGTGGACGAGCCCAGTCTGTTCAAGACACTCAGAGAATTCGGACCTCTGCTATTGCTAATCCCGGAAGACGAACGAAAGAGAGTGTACTACGTGGTGTATAGTCTGAAAGCATCGGTGGGTGTTATAATGGAGGGCAAGAAACAGCTAGAGAGGAAGTTGGGGATGAGCATCTAGTTGTTGGAGGAAAGCATCCCGATCCACCGCCAGAAGAAGGAGTATTTGGTGAGCACGTTGTACGAAGAAACAGTTCGGGAGTGATTTTAGGGAAGAGCATACTCAGTAGATACAATATTAGGATTTGTAAATTCCCAAAATTCGTTTCTGACATGTGATATCTTATATCAGGATAATGAGCTTAAAAAATGGCTAATCCCACATGGGCCACACGCTGTACGTGTTCATACTCTCAAGGATATCAAATGTACTCGAAGAGCCAGGCTTGGTTGTTGTTGCCGTGGAAGTCGTACTGAATCACCTTGTCGCAGCTCCTCCCCAGACCTCCAGCCACGTCCAATACCTTCCCGCTGGCACAGCTATAGATAAAATAGATAGAAGAGCCTTGGGTTTTTTCTTGTAGTCTCCATCTTTGGTGAGCGTGGTTGGCAAAGTCTCCCTAAATTATTCGTCTTTCATTTTCTTTGGCTCCCCCCTGCACTTCCAGTACTTTGCCACTTTTCATGGACTTGAAGATGACATCGGGGCCGTCCTGGACCAACATGAACTGCTGGTTAGGAGAACCGTAGTAGTCGTATACAATCATGTCTCCAAGCTTGTTTCTGGGGTCATTGGTTTGGCAAACATCGAGTGCTCTACCAGAACAGGCGGTTTTGATGACGACCTTCCTGCCATTATTGAGATTGGGCTGAGTGGTGCCCCAACTCTGTTGGGCGACTGGTTGCTGAGCGACTGGCTGTCCCCATGGTTGCTGAACTGGATCTTTGGCCCAAGGGTTCTGCATGCTGTTTTTATTTTGGGTTGATTTAATGAGGATAATTATGAAAACCCTTAGATGGGATAGAGTATTTATAAGCTGGGGAGGAGGTGCGTGCGATAAAATAAAAATCCTGTCGGTTTGATAGATCCCAATCTGAGGTATAAAGTCAGTTGCAGAGTTCAATTAATTAATCAGGCATCGAAAGGGGAGGTGCATTATTTTCATTTTATTTTATTTGGTTGCATAAGCTACACATCACACCCATGGAGAGTCTCAAGCGGTCCAACGTCACCCACAAATACCCCCTGCGTGCCAACAACAACGGCTTCAACACCACCTTCGAGAGTGAACGCACCATCGAGGATCGCGAGGAGAAGTTCGCTATCAAGAAATAACTCTACAGAGGCATCAGGTACTAACTGAAACAACACCCACTTTCAAACCTCTATTCCATCACTACAGGGACAACGATGTCGAGAAGATTGCCGGCAAGTCAGGAGATAATGTGCAGGAGACAGATTTCGTGTACGATGAGTACCAAGAAGTGCACAACGTCCTCACCGAGATGAGGCGGAAGCAGGACGAAGTGAAAACCGAGACGAACACCAGGAAGCGAGAAATCGAGGTGTTAAAGAAAGAGCTAGAAGAGCTGAGATACAAGGAGTCGATGCTATAGGAAGACAAGAAGAACTGCCTGCAAGTACACCACCCATGCCTCTTTCATGTATTCCATCAATAGACACTGAGCAAAACATAATAAAACCTCCACAAAGAAAAAGAGCTGGGTGAAACCTGCCTCTACACGAGGGATGTATTCGACAACATCTTCGAACGAGCCAAGAAGGACAACATACTCCTCAAGAAACGCATCTTCGAGACTGAGCTGGAGTTGTCACGTGCCCGCAATAAACTCAGGACCACCGCTACCGATGCCACTAACAAGAAAAAGATGGACGAGCAGTGCCAGAAGATGTTGGCGTCGATGGAGCGTGTGGTTGAACTCGAAAGGCAGAAGAGAGAATCCCGTATCATGAGCATGGAAGACGTTGTAGTCAAGAAGCAGGAGAGCATCTTCAAAAAGACCATGCGGTAGAGGTAGCTCGAAGAGGTTGTGATCAGCGCCCTCAACGAAAAGAGTCCACAGGAAAAGGAGTGGCATCGGCTTTTGCTGGCTAATAAGATGTTGAGTAACATCCTCAAGACTAAAATCGAGAGCGAACTTGCCAAAAACACAGTTGTCTAAAAGGCCTTCCACAATATCAAGCTCAATACAGGAGTGTCTCAAAGCGATGTGTTCATCTAGAAGTTTCTGAACAGGGAACAGACCTACGGCTAACTGCTGAACTCCATTTCCGAAAAGGAACCGAAGCTGGAGAAAGAGCAGCAGCTCAACGAGAAACTCAAGTATTAGCTCAAACATTTGCTGGAAGAACGCGAGAGTCAACCTGGGGCACCCAAAGCCGCCAATGTGAGGATCGATGGGTTCCAGAAGGAAATAGACCAGCTCAACCAGAAACTTAGCAGCTTCGAACGCCAGCGCGAAAATATGTACCAGTGGTGCATCAAGTTCCTCAAGAGATCTGATGCCTTCAACGCTATCAATTCCGGCAGGAACAATCGCAAAAAGGGCGCAAACTCCACCAGCTACTATGAAATCTTCCCAAGAAAAGACCTAGTGGGTCTCACGAAGAAGGTATTCGAGATCCTGGAGAAAGTCGTCGAAGAGGTGGCACCACAGGTATAAAAATTGACCCATTCATATTCGTAGGAGAAACTCGTCGAGGACTTACTGATGAAAGACAACCTGACAGAGACGACGCTGTCGTACCAGCACGCAGAACGCAACATGCGAATAATGACTGAAGCCGTTTCAGAACGGGATAACGACGACCAGCTGGGATTCGACGATGCTATGGAGATGGAATACCTGTACGAACAGCGGAGAGCAATCAAGAGAGACCCTCGTAACAGAAAATTCAGGGTTAAGACCAAGCCATTCTGACTAATTTGATTATCATTTTTTATTTTGGTTTATTCACATAATCCATCATAGCTTTCTTCTAAATATCTGTAGAACATGAAAATTAAAATAGAGACTTAGGGTTGTCTGTCAAGGGCGGAGCATCTTGATGGCCTCCATTAGCTTTTTGCTGAGGAGGCTGTCGGCTTCGGCCATCCTAGGTAGTTCGTAGATGACTTGGCAGCGATGCAGAGAGTGGTTCGAAATTGAACTACTTTTGTTTAGGGCTTCTTCCTTCCTACTGAGTTACTTGTACAGGTCGAGGGGGACGAGGTAGTATTTGAGAAAGGTGATCCTCTTCTTGCCTTTCTCCACCAGGCCCACTCTAATCTTCAGGTTAAGGGGCTTGGTAAACACTTATGGTTATGCAAAGAAAGAATAAGGTATTTCACTAAACTTATTAGAGTGTAGGGGCTGTTCGCAGAACAACTGCACCGTCTACACCTCAATCAGAGGAGTTTTGACCTGCTAAAGGAATCGGATGGCCTTCTCAAAGACACTTGAACTTCCAGTGTGCACATGGAACACGCTGTACTTAGACTCCAGACCCATAAACTCCTCGTAGTGGTCGTACATGCACTCCCTCCCCACATTATAAGGCAGCCTTTTGGAGCATAATGCTTGCAAGTAGAACGTCTACATGCCGCCCCCCACGATCCCCTTATATTTGGTGCCTCCGATCTCGACCATCAAATGCTTTCCCTCCTTGATGTATGAGCAGGTCTCTTTGCTATTGATGCTCTGGCAGCTATTTTCGTATTCGTTTGACCCACGTATATAGAATAGAGGGTACTTTAGCTCAACGGCCATCGCTTTCAGTTCATTCAGTTCTTTAAAGTAGGTTTGTGTTTCGTGTCTTATCCGCGAGTACTGTTGTGCAAGCTGTAGCTAAGCCTGGATGTAGGGAGAAGAATTCGGTAGTTCGATCTGAGGAACTTTTTATGTTGTGGTTTCTGCCAACACACGGGAAAATGACTACATCACTCGCTTCGTATTGGCTACCATTTCTAATGCTTACTTGATCCTTTCGATCTCCTGCTTTCTTAGTTATCGACGTTGCTTCCCTATCAGGATCAAGGATTAGTACTTTCGCATAAGATCCAGTTTATTAGCCACTCTGGCATTGAGACTTTTGGTATGCTATTTAGCGAGCTACTCCTTTTGCTCTGTCGTCAAGAAAGTGGGTTATTAAATCGTGACGCCGAAATGCGAGGTGACTCTCTGGATGCTAGGACTGGGGAGTGCTGAACGCATGGTGACCCTGATAGGAGTCTGATTTTCTGGGAACCTCTTGACGATGCTGGCATCTGTGGTTCTGAATATCTTGGTGACACTGGAGTTCTCGCGGTGCCTAGTCTTGAGTGCCTTATGGGAAGGCGAAGGACTGGTGTTTCTGAACATGGAGAGATAGGGAATAGTGTCTTAATTATTGGGCTTTAGTTAAATTTAAATGATAAACAATCCATTATAGATAGGGTTGAGGAATCAAGATGCAGTGGTTTGAGAAACTATAATTGCTTTCGCAGTCTAAAATAAAGTACTTTCCCAGATTCCTATACGAGTAATCAACCTATACAACGTATACATACGTTTCTCTCCATTCTCCGTAACCACATGTCCAGACGCCGCAGTCCCAAGCCCAGAAACGATAAAACTAATAGCCTCGCACCCTATCTCCAGACCCTTGAATATAAAGCCCCCACCCGTCCCCTTCGAAGCATCTAAGTCCGCAGCCCTCCACCCACTGAAACCCTTCAAGTCACACGCAATCTATCCCCTTTCCGTTGGACCAACAAAGAATTTATCCTCCCTTATGTATACTTCCCGCCTAAGCTCTATCTCTCAATTCTGTTCTTTTAGATGTGCATAGCTTCGATAAAGATCTCAGCAGCCGAGCATCTACGAAAATCCAACTGAGGTTGCGCCTCTCCTTAGCACTCGCGAGCCTATCCACACTCTCTCGATCCACACTGATCGTTAGAGCCACTCAAAATACCTAGACACGAGCATTACTACTCTTCAGCAACCACCCATACCAAGAGCTACTACCCGCAACTTTCGACTCAAAGAAAGACGAAACTTAACCAGCAGTGTAACGATAGAGGATAGAAAATTTATCTTCCGATCAGGTGATGAGCTGGTCAAGCGGACGTTGCTGGGTCTGGGCTGGTCGGAAGCCAAGAACAAAAGTGACAGCAACTTTGTCCTCAAATGGGTGGCTATTGACACCCCAACTGACTATATGAGCCTCAAATAAGGACAATTCTACAACCACATAAGACACTCTGACCAAATTACTAATAAAGGCAAACTAACTCTAAACCTCCGTAAAAATGGGAATTGCGACTACTACCCGCGTTCTTACGACTTGACGTCACATTACTATGAGTTCGTACAGGATTTCACGAACTCAGCTATTTTGGGGTTGCTGAAGAGATACATCGACTACTTTAAGATTAGATGTTTTGAACTCTACGAGCAGCCGTTAAGAACCAAACTGTCTTCTTTTTTGAAGAGTCGTCAGTTAATCGCTGAGACCCAACAACAAGATGTCATGGTGAATATCAGGATCACTGTCCAACTGTGTCTCTACTTGGAGAAGCTCCGAAGGAAAGAGAACATCCATTGGGATACCAGAGATAGCAATGATGAGGAGTTGGAAGAAATCAACCTCGATGAAAAAGCTATTGAAGATCTGCGGAACTTCAGTACTGAGCTGACTGCGATTGGGAAACCCTCGTCCAGATCTGAGACACCCAGCCCAGAACTGGTCTCGATGCTGGTGCAATACCATAGACTGTTCCTGGATAAGCATCGGTGGTACAGACACGATTCTTCCCGAAATATATGGATCGTGAAACCCACTTGTTCTTCCAAAGGACAAGGCATAGAAATCATCAGTAAACTGGATCTGCAGATTACCAGGCTGAATAACAAAATTGCGCAAAAGTATATCGATAATTGTCTCATCGTCAGAGGCAATAACTCTGGCCACAGGGCTATTGAGGGCAAGAAGTTTGATATCCGCCAATGGGTGCTGGTCACCAGTAATCCCCAAAGAATCTATAGATTCACGGGTAGCTATCTGCGGTTCTGTAGCGAAACTTATAACATCGATGCTCTCAAACAGGCAAAGAGGCACCTGACCAACTACTATGTCAATCGCGGCCACTTCGAAAACGATGACGATGCCCAATCCGTCCTCAGCTCCGAACAACTACTGGACTACCTATAGAAGTAGAGGGGCATGAAGAGTATCAGGCAGCGCTATCACGTGGAGCTTGACCGCATCATCACAGAGACCATCAACAACGGTCATCTGGAATTCCAAAACAATTGTTTCTAGCTATTTGGGTTCGATCTCATGCTCGATGATGCTGCCAAGATGTGGCTGATTGAAGTCAATCTTACGCCAGCATGTGCAGAGAGGTCGGCCTGGCTCAACTCCATGCATGAGGAAATGGTCAACTCGCTTCTCGTGACAGTGCTGCCTCCCTCATACACCACTGCACTCCAACCTTTGATTGATGTCAGCAAGTACTCGTGGAAACTTATCTATGAAAAAAATATCAAGGAAGAAAGATACACGAGACTGAATCATATGCAATAATTGTTGAAGAACGGAGCAGTAGAAAACAGCCTCTTGCAGTAGGTCAAGAAGAAAGTGGTCGCACGCAGAACTCTCGAAAGGCTTATAAAGGGCTACATCAACGCATATCCTGTGCTGGTCGCCCGAGAGATCCTCGGCAGTTACTCGGATCTCAACAACCAAGTCAACTTCGAAGCGACAGCGACACTGGTGAAAACATTGCAGCTTCCCTTCAACCGGGTGTCGAGACAAATCTTCTCGCTACTGAAGCAGTCAAATCTTTGACCTCTTGATTTTAGTATAAACTGTATTATCCAAAAACCAATCCATAATAATCTATATTTCCCCACATGTCACTTTTCGAGTCGTTTTCGCTGATGCTCGGCAAACAAGGCCTAGAAGCATACTTGGAGGAGAAGGCCAAAGAGTACTCTGCCATCAGGTACGAACAGACCCGTCTGCCTGACCAGAAGGTGTCGGCTCTTCAGATGAAGTTCGTGCCTTTTCTTCTGCAGGTCTACGAGGAGTTTCCCATCGTTGTCACCGACGCAAAATACCTATACCCCTGTAGATGCAATCTCCACGACCAATAGGACAAGTTGAAGCTCGAAAAAGGCATTATAATTAAACTTCAAGGGTGGAGCTACGATTTCAGCAAGATGGAGATAGTCATTTAGAGATTCCAAGTCATGGGAGGGGACTCCTCTTCATTGCTCCGAAACTTGAAGAAATACAATACATCGAGGTTGTACGACTTGCTCCAGGAAAGCAGCCGGACGGAGTGGTTCGTAAGCGTGAAGGGCAGTATCATGCTGCCGAACACTTAAAAGCTACTACTAACATCAAAGTCTCTGAAACCTTTGCACACGAGATAGGAGAGCAAGAACAGCAAAAAGATGCTGGTGAAGGTTGAGAGATGACGAGAGCGGAGAGGTTTGAGAGAATGCTTGATACTTTAATTGAAAATTATATTATGACTTGGGAGTGGTGTTGGGTAATCGGTAAGTGATAGTGGGTGCATAGCCATGACATCGTGACATATCTGACTTTATCAATTTATTTTGGAAACGGGCATTAACCAAATTCAAACCTGGTCGTGACCCCCCTTTTACCATCATTTAATTTAACTGTACTCGATACCCACTGATCTCCCCCTCTATAGTTTAATTTTTTACCATCGCACACCCCTCACTCCCCATGAGCAATAACAAAGACACCCTTTCTTCCGAGAAGGGCAAGTCCTGGACCAATAGGAAGAATGTCCCCGAATGACTAGTTTTTAGTACAAACTCCTGCACGCAACAGTCCTGATAAAGACACCCTCGAGATGCGTGGCAAGGTCACTCCCGGACGCACCTCCCTTATCGACAGGCGAAGCAGCAACAGATAATTCATTATCGAGACCGACAATGAGTAAATCAGCAAAATCACGATTGAAGCCAAGCAAATCATCATGGAGCCCACTTCCCAACTCAAGGCAGTCTCTTATCTGCATAGTATCCTGTCCATCCGTCTGACACGCTTCAAGTTTCAAACCTTCTTCAAACTCACAACAAGGACCCGCATACATCAGTCCAGAACCTTTGCCGCACGCATTGTCCAGATAGCCTTTGATACCAAACTGAAGCAACAAAAAATGCGGGCACTCCGTCTCATTCAATACCAATCAAAGAGAAAACTCAAACTTCAAAGATTACTGCCTACCCTTAATCTGCTGTGGAGAAACTGTCGATCTCGCAACCTGCAGATTGCCTTCAGAAAGATTCGCCTAAACCTGACCGAGTCTCGCAAGAAACTTAAAAGCACAACTCATTCTTCAACTGACATAAAAAAGGTATCCCGCGAGGTCTCAGAGGAGCATGTTAGGCTTAAGAGTTCTAGCAGCACATCTAAACTCTCATCAAGGAACCAATCTGCAGTAGATGATAACAAACCAGTATTCGCTGATGTAGAAGCCATCGTCCGTGAAATCGAGTAGTTGAAGATAATGTCCCTAAGTCAAGAAGCTAGGACTCAGCTGATAAGCATGCAGCGCTTCGACAGGTTTATATATGGTCAGTAGTCGATCAAAAACCTTAAAACTCCCATAGAACAGGAGCTGCGCAGACTCGAAAAGATCAAGAACGCTAACAAGTCGATGCGAAACACATACTACGACACAGAAATTGCAATCACTTGTCTATACAACCACATCAAAACCATACAGGAGATGGGAGTTGAGCTAAAGGAAATGGGGGTCTTGAAGAGTGAGAAGTAAACAATGGAGAAACGAATAATAGATCTCAACATGCAGCACCGGACCCAAATCAAAGAGTTGACCAACAACGCCAGAAACAAACCTGAAGAAGATCCCAGACTCAAGATTCTGGATACTGAAATAAAGGAGTTCAAGAAATTGAACCAGGTCCTGATACCTTTGCTGAAAGATGAGAACAACTTCGAACGAGCAAGGAAACTTCTAGACATACAGATCAAAAGACACAGTACTGACATGAATAAGGAGCTGGCTTTAGAGCGCAAGTAGTTGTTGGAAGTCATCCAGAGCCTGATGCTTGCCAACTTGACCAAAAAAGATCAAACTATCACTCAGAAGGTCGGACCCAACATAGACCTAAAAAGTATTGACGCCTAGATCAAGATCCTCCTAGAATCCCATAACACTCTTTAAAAGAATATCAGCCACCTGTAAAAGCATAAGAAAAGATTTGAAGCAAGGGTCGACGAAGTAGGTATTCTGGAACACAAAGAGATCTATGCTACTTTAATCAACGCCAATAACTACATCCAGTCATTATACACTGAAATAAGAGGAAAGAACACCGAACTCAACGATCTTAACAGGAAGATCGGGGAGATGGAGAAGGAGTTGCAGCGAACCGACCGTCGTAAAGAAGAGTCGGAAGAAAGGGGCAATACCTTCATCTCTAAACTCAAGATTGACTTGTAAAACGAGAGAAGTCGATCAAAGGATCTAGAGAAGAAGGTCACGTAAATGGCGAAGGGTGCCAAGACTGACAGAGACACTCGATCATCTACTGACGAAGAGAAGAGTTACATCCGATAATGGGAAGGGACTCTCACATCGGTCTGGAACAAAATCTAGAAGACGGATAAGACTTGGAGCTCTGATCTCATGCGACACAGAAAAACGATATCTCTCAAAAAGAGCGACAAGAACTTCAACATCTTCAATACTACGCAGAACATCCTAGATGTCTTGAGCAAGAGGGAAAAGTAACTGGAAAAAACCAAGCAAGACCTTGAAGCAGTCATGACCGAGAAGTAGTCACTAGTCAGTACTTACGACACTAAGAATAACGAGTTCGAAGAGAAGCTAAAGTAAGAGAAAACAAAGGTTAAGACCTTATCCTAGTAGATTTTAATTTTGAAAAAGTAAATCCAATAAAAGGACATCAAAGAGAAGCATGAGTCATCTATGCTTGAAATAGCCGAATTGAATAAGGTTGCTTCGAGTCTATCATAGGTCATCA